>JAWQFJ010002674.1:220000-250000 GCA_034096865.1 Theodoxus fluviatilis | reverse complement strand
TCGGGGGATCGAGCTTTCCGCTCTGCTGCACCAGTCCTATGGAATCAACTGCCAGAGGCGTTGCGTCTGGAGCCAAAGCAGAAGAACTTCAGAGGAAGCCTCAAGACGTGCCTTTTCCGCCAAGCGCGTCTTGCTGACTAGGGGATCCTAGTCGATCCCTACTAGAGACATCCTCGAACTATGGAAAATTTGTGACATTTTTTGAGTGTGCATGCGCCACTGAGCAGCCTTTGGGCTGGAAGTGCGCGCAATATAAATATATTATACATACATACATACATACAAGTGGAGAGAACGCATACTTTCGTATGCAAAACGTTTTTGGGACTGGACCAGAGGACACCAAACCACACGGTGTACGGTGACCTTGGGCGATATCCGATTGCAATTAACAGCAGAGTGAGGGTCATTAAATACTGGTTTAAGTTCTGCAGGATAAGGGAAGATCGGCTGCAAAACAAGCGCTGAGAATGCCTTTGAATTCGCGCAAGAAACTGGACCGAGACCGTGAAGAACTGTCTATGTAACTTGGGTTTTGGATTGTGTGGATGAACAGTGGAGTAGGCAATGAGAAGCAATTTCTGTCGCAATTTAAGCAAAGAATAAAAGACTGCTATCTCCAAGATTGGAATGATGAAAATATTGATAGTGATAGGTTTTCATGGTATTCGCCATTCAAAGAAAACTTTGGCTTGGAAAATAATCTGAATACACGTGACATTAAAAAGTTTAGGAATGTATTCATTCGTTTTAGATTCGGAATAACTTATTTAAGTAACAATAGAGGGTACGCATTGTAGCAGCCAAAAGTTACTCCCGGCCAAAAGTTACTCCGGAAGTCATCGCAGAGTTATCTGCTCGGCTTTTTCTTTATGCGATTTACCACTCCTGCACCTGTTCTTTGCATGGAATATATCCCGACAAACGACGCATTAGTTTCTTTACGAGTTTTTGTGTTTTTGGTGCATTTGTGTAGTTTAACACATAATATAGAGTTCAAAAAAGTTTTTCCCCGTGCAAAGCCGTCTCCGCTGCCGGAAATGATATGGGAGTCACCTCCCTGTAGTCTATTTGTAGTCTGGTTTTATAAAACGCGACCGTTGACTGACTTGGCACGCCCGGGGAGTTATGCTAAGATCCGGCCGCGTTAATATATCTGCGTTTTGTGACAAACGTCTTGCTCGGCGGTACTGTACTCCATGCACCTTAACGGTGCGCGTGATTCGGGTGTAATCTTAAGCTAAACGACGTTCCGAATGTTTCCGACTTCGACCATTTCAGCAGCGCCAATAAACGTCGTTTAGCTTAAGATTACACCCGAATCACGCGCACCGTTAAGGTGCATGGAGTACAGTACCGCCGAGAAAGACGTTTGTCACAAAACGCAGATATATTTACCTGGCCGGATCTTAGCATAACTCACCGGGCGTGCAAAGTCAGTCAGGCGGAGTGGCGGGTGCCGTCTCTTTTTAGAGTGGAATTCTCAGCACGTCCCGAGCAGATAACTCTGCGATGACTTCCGGAGTAACTTTTGGCCGGGAGTAACTTTTGGCTGCTACACGCATTCACACAAGATACAAAATGTCCATTTTGCGGTGAAAGAGAAAACGAAAAGCATTTCCTTTTGTTGTGTGCAGCATACGAACAACTTAGATCAAAATACTTAGATCGGTACTTGCGCCAGAAACCAAAACATATAAATGTTTGCAATTATCTAATGCAAGGAACCAATGTCAAAATGTCACAATCAATAGCCATGTATATTTTCACGCCTTCAAAATAAGAGAACAAAAATTAAGAAATTAGATTTGTTATCCCTACTGTTGTATTAGTATGCATGTATAGTGATTGGAAGTTGAATGACTACAAGTTAATCGTTCGCATACTAATTGCGTTAGTAAGGCATGATGCCGTGCTATCTGTTTCCCCCCCCTTACCCAGATGTGTACATGTGTAATTTATGCAATGAGCCGATGGCCTCGAAATAAAGTTTAGTTCAGTTCAATTCAGTTCTTCTCTCTCTCTCTCTCTCTCTCTCTCTCTCTCTCTCTCTCTCTCTCTCTCTCTCTTCATACCCCATCCCCCCCCCCCCCCCTTCAACGCCCAAGAAACCCACCACTCCACACGCAAACCCACCACTCCACACGCAAACCCACCACTCCACACGCAAACCCACCATCGTATTCCTAAATCCACAACCCCCATTACCACCTCATGCATACCTGCTTTCCAGAATTCCAGAAAAATATATCATCACAGGATCAGCAGAATTGGAACAACGGCCTATTAGGGCTTAGGTTTCTCTCCCGATGTGACCTTGACATACATTCACCGTTTTGGGATGAACCAGATTATATCGTTCTGTACGAGTCTGCACCACAAAATTATTCACTTGTACTGTTAGCATTTTAAGTTACGTGTTCTGAAGATGACATGAGCAAAACTTTTCATTGCATGGTGCGCGATTTTATGAATTTTAAGTCGTGAGCATCTTAAGACTTGTCTCCTGCAGGAGGGGGTGGGGTGGGGGTGGGGTGTGGGGGTGGGGGTGTGGAGGTGAAGCACGTGACATCATCTAGCTGGCAAAGGGTTTGGTTATGGGACATGCCCTTTGTGAAAGCTTTGTGCTGGTGTGCATGTACATGTCTACTACAACAGCCGACCAAATTCCGAGGATTTTGAAGCAAAGAGGGGTGGGGTGGGGGGTGGGGGGGTGTTAGTTGGGGGAGGGGGGGAGGGGTAGGGGGGAGGTGCTGGAGGGATGGGTATCACTATATATTCTGTCTGAAATTGCTCGACCAGCTTATAGATTTATAGCATGACTTTAGGGATAATTTAGTTCACCTTCCAATCAGCCAACCATAAATGTTATTAGAGTACGTGTTTACAGGTTTTTAAATCTTGAATCATATCAGAAGGTAATGGTATTATCAGTTTGAGGATGTAGAAGCGCATTAAATAGTAAAAAATATGAAAGTCGCGTATCGACAAATTAAGTCCCTGTCAATCGGCTTTGTTCACTGTTTTCTTTAAATGTTGTAAAGTAAAAAGGGGCTGCTTTTGTTGTGGAGGGTAACATCTTTTTTTTAATTATTCTGAGAACTCTGCACAGTGCGCCACAGCTAGCTTCGCAACTTTTATTTCATACGTTTTGTTATAATTTCTTAACAATTTCGATGTCATGCGCACAAAATCCAATGACTTTCTGCCTTCCCTCCCTCTTAAATACAATATTTTCAGCTGCTCCTTTTGCAAACTACCGGACATCAGTGCCATTTTCGTTTTCACTTGAGCCTGGTTAACTCATTCAAGGCGCAGAATTTCTAGTGCGTCTGTCCCCTGGAATCGCAGGAAAATGGACCAAGTTTGAAAAATCGTAGTAAAATAAATACTGTAGCTACAAAGCTAAACGTGGTATGGCTAGAAAGGTCTTTATTTGCCAAAACTAGCCAAATGCTGCACTTTGTCAAGCTAAGAAAACACTACACTTGCCATGAAAGTAAGTAGAGTCACTATTTTGAAAAAAATAGGTCCTTGACCCAGCTCTCTTTCTCATAGTGCCCACTGCTTGTTTCTTGGTCTAGAGCTCTAAAAAAAAAGTGAACTTCAAAACATGGCACAAAAACACACTGGAGAAATTTTGTGATGATTGTGTGTATTAGTCCTGAGTTACAACCAATATGAGCCTACAATGAACTACCGAGCAGCTGATGGCGAGTTCGACTTAGTTTCATCCTCGCTCTGATACCTCATCATTAGCGAGAGGAAAATCACTACTATCATCATCATCATGAAAGGGATCATCACAAAAACACACTGGAGAAATTTTGTGATGATTGTGTATATTAGTCCTGAGTTACAACCAATATGAGCCTACAATGAACTACAGAGCAGCTTATGGCGAGCTCGACCTCGTTTCAGCCACATTGACAACTTCGCTCTCATCCTCGCTGTCTGATACCTCGTCATTAGCGAGAGGAAAATCACCACTATCATCATCATCATGAAAGGGATCATCTACATCAGTTCCTATCTCATACAAAGCATCCACTTCAGCATCAGAACCCTCCTCTATAGCAATTTCCACACGCTCACCCAACCTCGCACTGCAATCGACGCTACGCCGCCATCGCTGTTTACTTCGCGCCTCGTAGTGCATTGCTGATAAAATTTATGGTCTGGCCGGGAAAGATCTGTGTGTGGATCTAAAGCTGGCAAACCATAGTACAGAGACGAATTCAAGACTAGACTAGTTCCATATACCATATTTTCCTTGTTGTAAGCGGGCAAAAATATGCTAATGTGGTGCTACGCGCCGCCAACGACTATGTTCGGCGCGCGATATTGCCTTTCCCATAGTACTTAGGCACAGTCTCGCCTAAGCCACGCCCCCCGGGTCCTTGCGCATGCCTGAAATGCGTCATAGCGAATCTAATAATAGCTCACGGACCCAGAAGGGAAAACCCCCCCTGCTGTACTCTGAACAGATGCAGGCTGGTTGGTTTTTCAGTTTAACGTCTCCAGCCCTAAGATGCAGGCTACTTTTGTTATGCTGTGTGCATCTCCTGAAAAAAAAAGTATAAAGGATTAAATAGATGGAGAACAATTGACTGTCAAGTGTCAAAACAATAGATCGAATAGATGGAGAGAAATTGACTGTCAACAGTGCATGTCGCCATTTGCATGCAGTTTGTAACTTTTATCAGTTTCTGTGTTTTGTTTTAGACAGTTTCATACTTCAAAAGTCCGACATTGAGTCAATTATTCAGTGTTTGAGGCAGATATCACTTATCAGATCTGGTTTACTGATTACAAATCAAATTCAAATGAATTTTAGCCGGCTATTTCTGATCAATAACACAGTGAAAGACTGAATACTTTGCCAGTCACACTGGTGCGTGAGAGACTCAAAAAATAAACACAATTGTAGGTTCACTTGACATTAATTCTTACCTCAAGAGCAGGTAGTGATTTCTCATCAACTTTACTAGGTTCTTTCAGCTTTGCAAGATTTGGACAGAACGAGCAAAGTCTCAACTTCGCCATGATGCAAAGATCTTTCAAAGTTCGCAGACGGAAGTGACGTCTCTCAGTGTTGGAAAACATCGAGCATGCGCAGTGACGCATTTCAGGCATGCGCAAGGACCCGGGGGGCGTGGCTTAGGCGAGACTGTGCCTAAGTACTATGGGAAAGGCAATATCGCGTTCGGCGCGTAGCCTCATATGAGGCTACGCGCCGCGAATGAGTTAATAAGGAATCCTTTACTTCATATCGGCAACTATATATATACATTGAGTGGACACCCTCCAGGTCGAAGCCGCGCGTAAGTAGCTCCTGTATCCCAGCCTCCACGTGTATTCCTTAAGTTTTGCAAATACCCTGAGGTGAATAAAATAATCTACTCATCTCATAGTCATAAATTGTCTAGAACGGACGGAAACAGCTATGGTAGTGCTTGCTAACATTGCTGATTGCGTATGCCAAAAAGCAAAACAGGCCGAATAATTTTCTACAGTTTACCGAGTAAACGGATGTAAAAAAAAAATCAAAAAGCAAGCATGACAGGTGAGTTATTCTCACGTGCTGACCATCTTATCATATGCCTGGTGTAATAAAAACGACTGAGCGTCTTGGTACGATTTTTTTTTCTCTCTCCCATAATAACTATCTATTCTTTCGGGCAATGTAATGTTGCCAGAGCGGACGTTACCATACTTTGTAAGGGGAAACTACTCTAAGAGCAACAAGTCGTTAAAGCCGCGCAGGCGCAGTGTCGAACTCTTCCGCCAAATTTGAAACTGTCTTTACCACGTTGCTTACGATTTCGCCCTCTCTGGAATGATGATGGCATCTGGAGAACATCATGGTACGTGTAGATCTAATATAATCTTAGTGTTCTGAATTTAGGAGGAAAAGACGTCGCTAAGGTTGATTTTCGTGCTAGAACAGTAGACGTAGTATCCTCACGAGTGAATATTTTGACAGCCTGGCATGTCCGCAATGATTATCTCCCTTCAAGTTCAACTAACGAATAAATGCAGTAAATAGTATTTTAGTACGAAAAGTATTGCCAATGCCGAAACGTGTTCTTCATTTGTCGTGGTGAGGTTCTTATCCAAGCCGTTTTGATACACGCACGCAAGGTATCAGTTTGATATTCGCCTCCGTGAGATTGAGCGAGTACATGTGATGTATTAATAACTAACTTAAACTAAAGTGGTATGGCCTATGGCCATGGGCACGTCTCACGATCGTCAGGGCTTGCCAAGATTGTCTTACAAGGCACAGGAAAAGTAGGGAGGAGGAGAGGCAGACAAAGGAAAAGATGGGAGGACAACGTCTCAGAATGGACAGGGGAGTCTCAGCGAAGCCTTGAGACAGTCCGAGAGGCGAAAAGAATGAAGAGAACTGGTTGCCAGATCATCTGTAGTGCCCCAACGGACGTCCAGACTACGGGACAAATGAAGTGAAGTGATAACTATAACAAGGTCGACACTTCGTAACTTCGCTGTTCATCCAGGATTCCAACTCCAACTTCTCTTTGCCTCACCTCGAATTATCTGTTTACTTTTCCTCCTGCTGCCTTGCTGCATGGTATGCCTCTTTCAGTCTTTGTTCATTTTTCCGCGTTCATTTTTTCCATGTCACCTCGTTCGTTTTTACAGTCTTCTTTCCCTTTTCTTTCAATCTTTGTACACCTCAAAGTCGTTTCCTATATCCCTGCGCCAATGCGAATGATATTCAGTAGCTAAGAACAGAAGGAAATGTTAAGTGGCTGTTGACATACCGACGAAAATCCTCACATGATTCAAAGGTTGGTACGAAATGAGTGACTTGAAACAAACGTAAATGAAGGAAGCAGTTGTATCCGTCAGTTAATGTAGAACTTTGCTAGTGAATGGAATGCATTGCTTGATCAAAATGTTCAAGATCTGCAACCACACTGTATCATCTAATTCACTGACTGTTTTGAATGGAGGCAACAGTTATTAATGTTCCCTGAACAAAAGGCAAGTGTTACTGTTAGATTGAAATATTTTTTGTGCCAGTACATACTGTTCACAAACTTTTAACATATTTCCTCCTCTTTGTTTCAGAGTCCATGATGACATCCTCCCCATCTTCACCAGGTGTGCTGCAATCTCCATATCTACCTGGCTACCTGCTTGGAGACAGCAACCCACATGGCATTACTGTGAGTATAAGTGGCATGATGACAACAATGTTGATGATGTGGAATGTTTAATATTCATTAGCCCTCTGTGATCTTGTAAGCAAAATATTACAGTACTCTATTAGAGTAGTCTTGATACACTCCCTGTTCATTTGAAGCTCTTCAAACATTCCTGCAGAGACAGTTTCTATTTTGATTGATTTTTGCTTTTGTGTGTGTTGTGTGTGTTCAGGAGTGCACATGTGTGTGTAAGGGTGTGTTTGTGTGTGTGTGTGTGTCACTGTGTGTGTGTGTGTGTGTGTGTGTGTGTGTGTGTGTTTGAAAATTCCTAATATGGCAATATTTCTTTAAGTCCAGATAGGATTTTTGTTTAACAAATAAAACAATAAACAAATGGCTGAAAAAGTATGGATCTGGCCAGCATAAGTACACTTAACATATATGCATGTGTGCCTGTGTCAGTGTGTTTGTGGCCCTGTGTGCTCGTGTGTGTTTACACGCATGTGTGTGTTTATGTGGATGTGTGTGTGTGTGTGTGTGTGTGTGTATGTGTGCTGCAATCTCCATATCTTCTACCTGGCTACCTGCTTGGAGACAGCAACCCACATGGCATTACTGTGAGTATAAGTGGCATGATGACAACAATGTTGATGATGTGGAACGTTTAATATTCATTAGCCCTCTGTGATCTTGTAAGCAAAATATTAGAGTACTCTATTACTATTAGAGTAGTCTTGATACACTCCCTGTTCATTTGAAGCTCTTCAAACATTCCTGCAGAGACAGTTTCTATTTTGATTGATTTTTGCTTTTGTGTGTGTTGTGTGTGTTCAGGAGTGCACATGTGTGTGTAAGGGTGTGTTTGTGTGTGTGTGTGTGTGTGTGTGTGTGTGTGTGTGTGTGTGTGTGTGTGTGTTTGAAAATTCCTAATATGGCAATATTTCTTTAAGTCCAGATAGGATTTTTGTTTAACAAATAAAACAATAAACAAATGGCTGAAAAAGTATGGATCTGGCCAGCATAAGTACACTTAACATATATGCATGTGTGCCTGTGTGTTTGTGGCCCTGTGTGCTCGTGTGTGTTTACACGCATACATGTGTGTGTTTATGTGGATGTGTGTGTGTGTGTGTGTATGTGCTATGGCGAGCTCCAGCATGGCCAGCGGTCCCACGGTGGGCAAAAGAAGCGCTTCAAAGACACCCTGAAAGCTTCACTGAAAGCTTTTGCCATCAATCCAGACACGTGGGAACGGGCTGCAATGGACCGATCCACCTGGCGCTCTTCCATCCACAAAGGTGCCAAGACATGCGAGGCAAACAGGATCACTGCCGCAGAAAAGAAGAGGCAAGCCCGCAAGGCCCATGCTGTCAACCCCCCTGGAGACGTCCCACTTGTCCCATGTCCCTTCTGTTCCCGAACCTTCCGTGCCAGGATCGGCCTCGTTAGCCATCTGCGCACACACAGACAGAACCAGTCCCAGCAACCCCCCGGATGACTAGAGTGGTCCTCGTCGACTCGACGGACGAACAACAACAAAAAGCTCATGCGCATATGTTGACATGTGTGAGCTTTTGTGTTTAAGTGCATGTATGAGTTCACAAATGTATTCATGCTTAAATAAGGGAGGGGTTTTCTGAGATGTAGGTTCAGCCAGGGCTACTGTAAGATTGGTTTTAACCAATCCTCAGCCTTTTCAACATTAAATCTTGTAGTAAATTTTGCATCAGTAGAATTCTTTGATGAAGTTATATCGGTACTTTTCAACACTTTTTTTAATTAATGTCTTATTTGACACTAATTTTTTGACTCACATGCGAAGCAAAAGTGAGTCTATGTACTGAGCCGTGTCGTCCGTCCGGGCGTCCGGGCGTCCGTAAAAAACTTAAACGTTGGATTTTTCTCGGAGACTATTAAGTCTATCAACACCAAATGTGGCATGATGGTGTATGATGACAAGGCCTCAAAAAACATACATAGTGACTTGACCTTGCTTCAAGGTCAAGGTCGCAGGGGCCGTAAATGTTGTATAAAAAACAGCCATTTTTCACATTTTCCCAATTTTCTCTGAAGTTTTTGAGATTGGATACCTGACCTATATATGGTGTATAGGGCAAAGTAATCCCTATCTTTTGATACCAGTTTGATTGACCTTGTTTCAAGGTCAAGGTCACAGGAGCTCTTTAAAGTTGGATTGTATACATATTTTGAAGTGACCTTGACCCTGAACTATGAAAGATAACTTTTCCAAACTTCATAACATTGTAGTACACATGTTATACTTTCATACTAGGTCACCCGTGTCGTCCGTCCGGGCGTCCAGGCGTCCGTCCTGGCGTCTGGGCAGACCGGGCGTCAGGGCGTCCTTTAATCCGTAAAAAACTTTAACGTTGGATTTTTCTCGGAGACTATTAAGTCTATCAACACCCAATTTGGCATGAATGTGTAGGATGACAAGGCGTACAAAAACGTACACAGTGACTTGACCTTGCTTCAAGGTCAAGGTCACAGGAACTCTTCAAAGTTTGATTGTATACATATTTTGAAGTGACCTTGACCCTGAACTATAGAAGATAACTCTTCCAAACTTCATAACATTGTAGTACACATGTTATACTTTCATCATGAGACACATTTGGTCACATATCATCAAGGTCAAGGTCACTTTGAAAGTTTGACCCTTATGAAATGTGACCAAAATGGGGTAGTGAACCACTAAAAGTGACTATATCTCATGGTAGAAAGTGCCAATAAGCACCATTGTGCTTCCTATGTCTTGAATTAACAGCTTTGTGTTGCATGACCTTGGATGACCTTGACCTTGGGTCAAGGTCACATGTATTTTGGTAGGAAAAATGTGTAAAGCATTTTTTTGTGTATGATGTCATTGGTAGGTTTAGTTGTTTGACCTTGACCTTGAAGGTCACCTGAAGGTCAAGGTCATATAAAGGTCAAGGTCAAGCATGTGAGTCGTATGGGCTTTGCCCTTCTTGTTTAATCATGTTATGCCATCTCACATGCCATTTTAAGAGTCTCAGATTTAACAAATGTGCAATTCATTCCAACTGTCTGAGTGAGTGAAATGTTGGTGAGCTGCGTTTGGAGCCTGACCACTCTCCTTCCTGTCAACAGAGCAGTCCCAGACTCTGGAGTGGAGCTTCGGCCAGTCCTCGCTCATTCTCCTCCCCAGTGGCCAGGAACCCGGGGCTGCGAGGGGGAACTCCCAGGTATGCTGTATTGATCAGTTTTAAATCATCCTCTATGTTCTCATTCAATTTCTTCAGTTGCTGAGAAGTGGATAGTCTCCTGCTCTCTCCTCGTCCTCGTCGTCGTCGTCCTCCTCCTCCTCCTTGTCCTCGTCGGCCTCCTCCTCCTCCTCCTCCTCCCCCTCCTCCTCTTCCTTGTCCTCCTCCTCCGCCTCCTCCTCCTCCTCGTCCTCCTCCTCCTTGCCCTCCTTCTCCTCCTCCTCCTCCCCCTCCCCCTCCCCCTCCCCCTCCCCCTCCCCCTCCCCCTCCTCCTCTTCCTTGTCCTCGTCCTCCTCGCCCTCCTCGCCCTCCTCCTCCTCCTCCTCCTCCTCCTCCTCCTCCTCCTCCTCCTCCTCCTTCTCCTCCTCCTCCTCCTCTTCCTCCTCCTCCATCTCCTCCTCCTCCTCTAGGTTGCCATTTTTGTGATACTGCCCACTATTTTAAATAAAATTGTTTCTGTACACAAATATTGGTTGCTTGTATTTATGAAAGTAACATCAGGAGAGCAAAGCGAATACTACAGATTATAATGTACCATATGATAATAAATGGGGGAAAGTCAGAAATCTTCAAGTAGGTACCGGCAGCCTCTATACAGCTATGCGGGAAACGCCAAAATTGCTTGAAATTTGGCCTTTTTTCAGAAGAGATTTCTCCATTCTGTTTGTTTTTCAAGCAATATTAAACATGGGAATAAAAAGTTTGAATCTTCGTCTATCGATTGCAGCTAATTAATATTAGTTTAATGCAAGAACGCAAGTGTAAAAATTAATTAGAAAAGCAATCCCACATGCTGAAAGCGCATCGTTCGCAGCGCTGGCTGCCACTGGTTTTCCGTCTCGCGTGGTTGGCGGAATCGGGTCACCATGCAAAATTCCATTGCGCGTGTGTAAAAGTTTCATTCATGGTATGCACATGATTTGAGGCTGAAAGAGGAATGATTCAGCTTTATTTTCGTATAATTTTTATTCTTCAATGATTCTGCGAAGTTTGTTAGATTTTCGATTAAAAACATCGCTAAAAAAACATTGAACTTTGAAGAGGATTTCCATAAAAGTTATTGAATCTGGCCTAGACATTACTGGTAGCGTCGGAAAGGTCGTTTATCGCCGGATTTAATGACATACGAAACTAAGATCTACGGCGCATGCGCGCAAAGCGCCGCTCATTCAATTTGAATGTCTCAACGTGGTCGACACGGAAAAATCTTCCGCTCCACCGGACTGTTTCACTTCGTCATTTCTCCAGAAAATCGAACGATATATCGGTAAGTGAACATTTATTTTAAAAAGAAGAATCTTATGGTTGTTTATGTAGACGGATTATTGATTTTATTTCGTGAAAATATTTGAAAATGACGTTGAACTCTCAGTCGATTTTTGACAAAGAGTTGAAAGACCGATTGCAGATCTGATGCGCCAGTTGTCCTCGTATTGAAGTCACTGATTTTTTAAAGTCAAAGCAACTGGTCAAAATATTGCACCTGCTGATGGAGGAAAACGTTTTAAGGGTATTTGTGTATTGATGCAGTTTGTTTTTCACAGTTTAGATGCATAAAACGTGATTTCAAACACAAGTGGTTGAACCGGAAGTTGTGAATCGAAGCCTTTCTGTCGTCTGTTTCCACAGAACTCAGCTAGTTCAGTAGTTGCAACTCGCAGCTAATACATTCTTTTTTTATTTTCAGTTCCCCCCTGCTGATCTCAGTGAGATGTACAGTGACTGTAAAAACTACCTTGCTGCTCACCCTGGCAATTAACAGGAAATTGTAGTTGTACATATATGCATTCATATTATGAACCGTTTGTGCTCTGGTACTGAAATTCAGTGTACTGACGTTGACCCTTTTTTTTGCATATTTTTGTTATGACTATTGTTACAACTATAGAATCTTGTGTTGATTCTGATTCTTTTTGAGTTGTTTGATATGTACATAAACTGTAGACCAAATTTGAAAACTCTCGAGTCTTTTCTGCTTTCCAATTTCCATGTGAAGGTAAGTTTTCCAGTTTTACCACTGAAACGGGCATAAATTCTTCATAATTATGTTTTACAATTTCTGACTATTAAATTGTGAATGTTTTAGAGTTGCTTAGTCTGTGCATAAATTGCATACCAAATTAGAAAGTTGACCCTTGAATAGATTTGAAGATAATTGTCTTTAAGTTCACTTTTCCCACTGTGCGACCACTAAAAACTTGCACTTTTTTACTTTCACAAGTACATTTAGTTCTAACTACTAACTTAAAGTATTGAATTTGAATGTTTGTCTGTTGCATATTGTGTCCATAAACTACAGGCCAAATTTGAATACTCAGACTGCCATAGTTCTGAAGATATTGGTCTTTAAAGTGAAATTTAGTTAAAAACTGCCGATTTCCGTCGTGGAAATTGAGGATTTTGTCAATTGTGAAGCCCTATAACTTTTTTTCCACTAAAGTGTATTGCTAAAATAAAATTAGGCTTAATATATATGTACATCGAGGTGTGAAAATGGATTTTGAGGCCTCTGTGTCCCTTATTATGAGAACTACAGACCTGTAAACATGCCCCCCTGGGCAATATTCATGCTCTTTTGAAGTCATTTTGAAGCCACTTTGGCATGATATCTCTGCTTTACCCTTCCTGCAGGCATGTTTCTTATTGCAGATTCTTACTGGCAGCAACTTCTATTTTAAGAATATGTCAATATCTGAACTGTGCTGTATTAGTGTAAACAATGATAAAGTTGTAAAATTGCTGAAATCTTTGTTTATTTTGGCCTTCGCTCAGGGTCGCGACTTTGATGAGCAATATCTCGGGAACTAATAAAGCTAGCCACTTACTTTTTTTGTTGTTTTTCTTGTATTTGTTACCACTTTCCATAAAAACACATTTCATAAACAAAAGCACAAATCTAATTTTTGACTGCCGGTACCTACTAAGAGAGCCTTCTGCAGAATGATGTGGGGCTTCAATGTGAACTGTAGTGATGAATGCATGCAAAATCATGTTTTGTTACCAGTAAATCTTTACTTAAAAACCTGTAACCTAGACTCAGATGGAAATTGTCCTAGTACAGTACTAGTAGTAATATTATCATTTGTGATACCATAATGGATCTACCCATCAGCTGTATTGGTTCTTCTGTTCTTGCAGGCCAGATGTTTTGAAGACCAAAGACAAATCAGGGGCTCCGCCAGTCAAGGGACTTTTTTCTTCCTCCATGGACAGCTCTCTCTCCAGCACTCCCACCTACCCTGTGAGAGACCAGCCTTGCTGTCGGCCTTGGCCAGTGACTGGAAGACAGTGACTGTAGGGTCTGGGCAAGACTGAGTGTAGTGTAGCCTCTGTCAAATGACTGGAAAGGCAGTGAGTGTATGGTTTGGGCAAGACTGACTGTAGTGTAGTCTCTGTCAAATTACTCGAAGGCAGTGACTGTAGGGTCTGGCTGACTGTAGTGTAGTCTCTGTCAAATTACTCGAAGGCAGTGACTGTAGGGTCTGGCTGACTGTAGTGTAGTCTCTGTCAAATAACTGGAAAGACAATGAGTGTTTGGTCTGGGAAAGACTGTCTGAAGTGTAGACTCTGTCAAATTACTGGAAGGCAGTGACTGTAGGGTCAGACTGACTGTGGTGTTCTCTCTGTCAAATGACTGGAAAGGCAGTGACTGTATGGTTTGAGCAAGACTGACTGTAGTGTAGTCTGTGTCAAAAGACTGGAAAGGCAGTGACTGTATGGTCTGGGCAAGACTGTAACTTTATCATAGCCTCTGTCAAAAGACTGGAAAGGCAGTGACTGTATGGTCTGGGCAAGACTGTAACTTTATCATAGCCTCTGTCAAAAGACTGGAAAGGCAGTGACTGTATGGTCTGGGCAAGACTGTAACTTTATCATAGCCTCTGTCAAAAGACTGGAAAGGAAGTGACTGTATGGTCTGGGCAAGACTGTAACTTTATCATAGCCTCTGTCAAAAGACTGGAAAGGAAGTGACTGTAAGGTCTGGGCAAGACTGTAACTTTATCATAGCCTCTGTCAAAAGACTGGAAAGGAAGTGACTGTAAGGTCTGGGCAAGACTGACTCATGTGTAGCCTCAGTCGATTGACTAGAAAGGCAATGAGTATATGATGAGGACAAGACTGACCTTGCAGTACCCCTTGTCAGTAAGTGGACAAGCAATGAGTATGTAGCAAGATAGGTTGGATATGTGCTGTGTGTAGCTGTGGATATGAGGTTTCCTGTTGGGAGCTGTGGCTGCAGTGATTCAAAAAGTTGTGGTTTGCATAATTTATGATTTAATGAATCGTTTAGATGTAAGGGTTTTAGGAATGCTTAAACCTTCTAAGAGTCATTATACAATATGTTGAAAATATTGCAACAAGGTTTAGTTCATTTTTGCAATCTCTTGGAAAAGAAGCCAGTTTATTATCCCTGCCACCTTTGAAGTTATTCCAACTGCTCTGTGTACATTGTGTACAGAGTGTTGCTCTCATTGATCTGGCTCTACCCCCAAACCCTTACCTTGGAATGGTTTTCATGACAGATGTCTGCAAGGGATGCTGGCACTCCAGGCTCCAGAGGGCTGACACTTGGACCTCCCACTACAGGTAACAAAAAATGCCCTCTGGCACTTCTTCACAGGCAGGAAAAAGTCTGAAGTTTTCCTATAAGGCCCACATACACAAATTGTTGTGGGTGCAGTAACCCAACCAACTCTCCTTTTTTTCCCCCTGACTTCCTTAAACTTTTTTACCAATTGGGGGGGGTGACAGCAAACAACCAACTGCGAGCTGCCCCATCTTACATTCTGAGTTGGTGACCTGACTGGACTGATATGGTCAGAGCTCTGTTAATGCTAAACTCCCCACTGCATCACTTGCCTGCACTTTACAAACAAACAATGGTTTGATTTCTTCAGTAAGTAACATGAAAGTTGTAGTGGATACTTTTTTTAAAATCAAACACTAATATTAAACAATTCTCTTATTTGTGACCAGTAAAGGAAACATTTTGAAGAATTATATTTTGATGGTAAAATAAAGACTTTTGTGTTATGTATTGTTTCAAAAGCTCCCTGTAATTAGCGTTAATTGCCTCATTTTAGCCGCAACAAACACACCTAAACCCTTGCAGAACCCCTTCATGTTATATACCATTAGAAAGGCCGCTCTCTCAGCGTTCCCGCTCTGTGGATGTCAAAGAAAAATAAGGTCATCTATTTTTGGAAACGGAGTTTGAAATACCGTTGCTAAGGTGTTTAATGTCTGAAGAGAGTAAATCTTCTGAGACCGTTTTTTCAAAATGACCGCTGCTTCAGTACCCAACTTGAAATGCCTGTAACTCCTATTCTAATTAACTCACATTGTTCATTCTTATATCAAAACAAACAGAAATGAATGCAGAATTCAAAAGTATTAAAACCCTATTTTGTCCAAAAATGGACTTAGCACTGGTTTTGTCGTGGCTCGTCACATTTCTCAGCTGTGTGGGGTTTAGTTTTGTTTTTTAGATCCTGTTTTGAAGTTTTAAAATTTTGGGCCTTTGGAAACTTACCAATACGATTGCCATTTAAGTATCGTCACCAATATTTGCAGTTATAATAATAAAAGCTCCCAACATCATATTCCTCTTCAAAGAATTTGTGTGTGACTGAATTCCTTGGGGTTTTGTTATTGTTGTTGTTTCTTTTTAAGAAAACTTTGTTGATAAAATTGTTCTGTGTAGCTAATAATATATAGTGGCTGCCGATTTCTGAGTGCCCATGTGCTGACTGATAATTGGATGTCCCTTGCTTGCCTGGCAGGTCTGACTACAGGCGGGGTCGGTCTGACCTTCAGGGAGGAGAGCTTCTTTAACCAGAGCAGCAGGATTGCCCCCTCCCCTGCTCAGCTTGACCCCTTCTACTCCCAGGGGTAGGTCCTAGGGGTCAACTCATGCTAACCCTTCTGATTTGCATTGCCCTTCTTGTTTCCCCATTCTTTGTTTATACTTTTTATGGTGATTAAATGATTTTCTGTTTGAAAATGGTCAATACATTAAAAAATATATAATTGAACATATATATGCTTTACAAGTGTCTAGTTTGAATGCTTTGTATCTGTTGTTTTGTGCAGGAATATGAATCTTCATATCATGTAGGCATGGCAGCAGTTATTGTTAGCACCACCATTCAAAGCCCCCTTGACAATATTCAGGGTAGACTACTTAATTGGGAAGTTGTTGCTTTTGTCATTGTTGTTGGTGTAGTTTATGTTGCTCCTGTTTCTCCCGTTGTTTTGCTATTGTGTTGTTCTTTTGTTGTTGTTGTTGTTGTTGCAGGAAATAACCTAATGAAATCTGCTTTTCTTTAACACAGTGAAAACTTGAAAGTGGATGATGTACTGGATGATACATGGGTCACAGTGTTTGGGTAAGTGTGAGGTCTTAAACACAGCAGATATCTTACTCTTGGTGTGCATTTAGATTTTCTCATGAAAACCCTGTTATAAATTTTAGTATTATTAAAGCAGTAGGACAATATAAGTTCTGGAAAAGTTCCTCTGTACAGAGTGAAACTTGTTAGCACTGAAATTTGTTGTCTGCTTGCTGCACAATAAGTATTATTGTATGTATGACAGTGTGTTTGCAAGTGGTTCATCACTTCCCTCTGGTTTTACAGCTTTCCCCCTGGTTCTGCTTCCTTCATCCTGCAGGAGTTTGCTCAGTACGGAAACATTCTGCAAAAGAGGGTTGGTGTCCATCTCTTTCAACACTCTCCATAACTAGTTTTTGCATGAGCATCTGTCTTGGTATCAGACCTTGTTGTTGACCCACATTTCGTTGGTTAGTAGCCTCTTATAGTCAAGATAGCAGGAGGTCCATTTGTTCACTAAATTAAGTTATGTCGATATAAGCAAGAGGGCTCAGTTTGAGGAGGAGGAAGAGGAGGAAGATGGTGATGATGATTAACCCTATGACCGCTGACATAGTTACCTCCCCTCACAGCCGTCGGCGATTATAGTCGACAACCTGCGAATAGCACCACCCCTAGGGACCAAACAAAAAGTGGTGCTATTCCGAGGTATGGTGCTATTTGGAGGTTCAACAATTCTCATGGTCAAAGACACATTTCGAAGCACTCACATGAAAATGTGGATAGTATAGAAGAAGAAATGAGAAAATAAATAGAAAGGGACACAGAACAATTGTTAAAATCATTCATTATTTTATTTTATACACACTTCAGTGAAGTTACAAATAGTTTGGCTGTGACGTTACCTCCTCTTGTGTTTGTGAAAAAACACAGGCTCTGCGCAGTGGGCGCTGGTCTAGGGGTTCTGGCGTGCGGAGGAGAAACGCCACAATTAAATTTCTTTCATTCACATGCAAAGAAACAGGAGGACAACAGGTTTGACAATTAAGAAAAGGATTTAATAATCAGGAAAACAAATAATCAAGCAATCGCCCCTTTTGTGGCTTTCAGACAGATAAATGAATACCCAGATTTCTCCCTTGATGCGGTGCGTATGTTAATTTCTTGTGCGTGTTGTGAGCAGGCGAGGTAGTCTAGTTCTCTTATAAGATAGTGAGAAACATTGTAGATCGTCTGTGTCTCTGAATTTGAAGAGGAGAAGGCACTGCCAGACTTTGTTTACACATGTGGCAAGGGGGCGAATTCAACGCTACATTGCAATGGCGTCGCAGCAGGACGATGAGGATTTTGTTCAAATCGCTATGAAAGAAGGGTCAGATGTCACTTTTATTGAGTCAAAGTGGTGCTATTTGCAGGTAAAAACCACGGTTGGGACCGCTAGAGGGGTATCGCTAATCGCAATTGCGAGGTTTGGTGCTATTCAGAGGTAATTTTCTTAAGAAATCAATCCGTGCCGGCCGTGACCTAGTGCAATAGCGAGGTGTGGTGCTATTTAGAGGTTCGCTATTCGCAGGTCGGCGATTATAGTCGACAAACTGATAGGCATGTTTGAATTTGGTGCCGTTTGCTATGAATCTTGGGATTGTGAGAGCTCTCTACACATGGAGACTGCGCAGAAGAGCCCTACTTTCATAATAACGGTCGCCATATTTTTTCACTGCAAGTGCGCGAATTTAGAGTGAATTTTGAAATTACCGATTAAGGTAGACACGCTGCTGCGCGATTTCGATTGCGCACGCTGGCCCAGAAATGGCTGAGCTCGATCCTGATGAAGAGCGAATCTTTGAAATATTGTTCGATTCTGACTCGGAAGAAGAATTCCATGGCTTCACAGAGGAAGATTTGGTCGAGTTTGCCACAGACAGTGACTCTGATGACAAAATCGAAGTTGAACCAGCCCAGTTCAAGCGTATGACCACTCATGGTTGCTGGAGTGCCAGACCATCGCCTTTTTCTCAACATGTGCCCGACGACATATCGGAATCGGATGCTTTTCATCTCTATTTCAACGATGAAGTCGTTGACTTGATGGTCGACGAAACGAATCGCTATCCTGGTCAAGTGAGGGCGAAGAAAGGAAGCGATGCGGGAATTTATTCTCGAGTGAGTTAGTGGCAGCCTGTCACTCGACCCGTTTTTTATTTGTGTTGTCTCAGGTTTTTTTCTTCTTATCATATTGTATTGCATGGACATAAATTTCAGTGGGTCTATCAAAGAGAGCATTCAATTTTCCATCTTTCCTCCAAAAATGTTGCCTCTATAGCAAAGAATAAAATAATTGTATATTTTTAAACAGAAGAGGGGTCTCGGTTTTTGGGCACGTCCAGAAAATAACTGGCTGCAGGGAGTAAGAACCGTGAAAAATTAATGGCGTCCAAAGGGTTAACCATGTGATCAAGCTGGTTGACTCGCTACTTGTTATATTTCCAGTTATCTGCTAATATGTGATCATACATGAGAAAAGGCTAAAGTTGGCAAAGTGGTGAAAAAGGTCATTAGTGCCCTTTGTTACAGAATGGCTTTCCTGGACTTAACATTAATGTAAAACATTAAAGATTTTCTCTATTAGCATGCTTCCCCACCCCCCACCCACCCCCCAAAAAAAGAAGCTTCAATGAATGAATAATATTGTGGTTGAAACATCTCATTTTGTCATTTTTTAAAAAGATTTTAGCCTTGCTTTCTCTCACGCAGTTACATATGCTAATTTGAATGAATGAGATTTACTTGAACCTATCTTTCAGTGCTCATGGCCCTAGCAGTTATGTAGTCATTACTCTCATGCTCCTCGCCCTACTGGGGATGGAAGATCTGTGTTGAACTTCTCCTCTGGCTTGTGTGCAGATCTTCCCCGAGTGCAACTGGATACACCTGCAGTACCAGTCCCGGATCCAAGCCAAGAAAGCCCTCAGCAAAAGTGGCAAGCTTCTGAATGGGACCATCATGATTGGAGTCACTCCCTGCATAGACAAGGTGGGTCCCCTAGGGCACTGTGGTGCCAGTAGACACGGAGCCATGATTGGAGTCACTCCCTGCATAGACAAGNNNCGGTTTGCTGACAAGAATTCACAACCAGAGATCGACTCTGACCCTCCGAACTCGCTCAATGAAGTATAAATATTGCTGTTGTATTCAAAGTCCTTATAATTAGTAGAGTTCACAATATTACACTCTTGTGATTCGAATTTTACCGCATACAAGTTTTACATTCATGGGAAATCGATGTTTAGAAAATGAACTGACGGACAAATGGCTGCCAGTATGGAGTGTATCACAACAAGCGGAGGAATACACTCACGATGTGATATGGCATTCAGCGTGGCTGTTCAGAACGGTGGTATGCATGTTATGGAAGAATTTAGGCTATCACGTGACCAACCTGTTGCTGAGACTATATTCACTAGTCTCAGCCACGCTGAATGGGAGCCATGATTGGAGTCACTCCCTGCATAGACAAGGGGAGTCACTCCCTGCATAGACAAGGTGGGTCCCCTGTGGTGCCAGTAGACATGGAGCCATGATTGGAGTCACTCCCTGCATAGACAAGGTGGGTCCCCTAGGGCACTGTGGTGCCAGTAGACATGGAGCCATGATTGGAGTCACTCCCTGCATAGACAAGTTGGGTCTCTAGGGCACTGTGATGCCAGTAGACATGCAGCCATCCTGGATGGATTAGGTATTCGTAGCTCCTGAGTGATTAGTGCCATTGCGTCTGTAGAGCAGTAGCTGTGAATATGGAAAGAGAAGCTTTGCTGGTAGGTGGTATGTGTATGTGTTTTTGTCTCTGTGTGTGTGCGTGTGTGTGTGTGTGTGTGTGTGTGTGTGTGTGTATTTTTGTAGCAAAATGACCGGATGATCTTGTAATAGTAAGCCATATATGAATGATTCCCATTTATGAGGGAATAAGGTGTTGTTTCTTGTTAATTCTCAGCAAATTTATTGGGATTTTCTTGAGCAAAATGTAAGAAGGTTTGATGTTGAATAAACATGGTTAGAATTCATCAATAAAATTTCATGCACCAGACTTTTTTGCTTTTCAGGACTGAAAGTTTGATTGTTTTTAACACTGCCTTCTTCTTCCTTTATTTTGCAGTCTGTGATGGAGAACAGTGAGAACTTGCCAAGCACCCCTGTCATGAATCCTAATGTCAGTCTGGCTAACTCCAGCACCCTGTCAGCCAAAGGCCCTTCCACCCCCATCCGCCCCCTCACTGCTGCTTACCAGGCTGCCCGCGCAGAGTATGAGGTGAGCTCCAAAGAGTGTGGGGGTGAAACTGGTGTAGTAAAGGTAGCAGCAAGGGTGTGGTTTTATACAGCGACCTATCACCCACGTCTGGGTGTCAAGCTGCTTTACACTTTACCTGCTGATCACGAGGCTCTCAATCAATCCTTCGCTTTTTGACTCACATGCGAAGCAAAAGTGAGTCTATGTACTGAGCCGTGTCGTCTGTCCGTCCGTCCGGGCGTCCGTATGTCCGTCCGGGCGTCCATCTGGGCGTAAAAAACTTAAACGTTGGATTTTTCTCGGAGACTATTAAGTCTATCAACACCAAATGTGGCATGATGGTGTATGATGACAAGGCCTCAAAAAACATACATAGTGACTTGACCTTGCTTCAAGGTCAAGGTCACAGGAGCCATAAATGTGGTCTCAAAAACAGTCATTTTTCACATTTTCCCAATTTTCTCCCACGTTATTGAGAATGGCGACCTTAGCTACAAGTGGTATATAGGTCAAAGCAAGCCCTATCTTTTGATACCAGTTTGGTTGACCTTGCTTCAAGGTCAAGGTCACAGGAGCTCTTCAAAGTTGGATTGTATACATATTTTGAAGTGACCTTGACCCTGAACTATGGAAGATAACTGTTTCAAACTTAATAATTATGTGGGGCACATGTTATACTTTCATCATGAGACACATTTGTTCACATATCATCAAGGTCAAGGTCACTTTGACCCTTATGAAATGTGACCAAAATGGGGTAGTGAACCACTAAAAGTGACTATATCTCATGGTAGAAAGTGCCAATAAGCACCATTGTTCTTCCTATGTCTTGAATTAACAGCTTTGTGTTGCATGACCTTGGATGACCTTGACCTTGGGTCAAGGTCACATGTATTTTGGTACGAAAAATGTGTAAAGCAGTTCTTAGTGTATGATGTCATTGGTATGTTTAGTTGTTTGACCTTGACCTTGAAGGTCACCTGAAGGTCAATGTCATATAAACGTCAAGGTCAAGCATGTGAGTCGTATGGGCTTTGCCCTTCTTGTTTAATTTGTGACTAATTGTATTCCTATACATGCATGAAACGAAACCGTTATCCATTTGCTGTTTGCTGCTGATGTCCTTGTTGTTGTAACAGTGAAATTTGATAGTGATATTATTATATTTTATCCAATTGCAGCTCGAGTTTATATGATGCTGAAAAACCATGTTGCTGTTTAATGTGAGATGATTAATAGTTCTAATGTCAAATAATGAAGTGAATATTACATTGAAGCCAGTTGCTCTATTGCCAGTGACCTATTGATGCACTGAGCAGTCATGGCTGGCACAATGGAGCTGCAGAACATTCAGTTTTTACTGGTAGCTCTTCCTTGGTCTTTTCAAACAGTGAGTCAAGGAATTAGTAAACTCCAGTACCCATGACGTGTATCTCAAAACCTGAAGGTGCTGTAACTCTAACAAGTATTGACAAGTAATTTTCTGCTGTCGTGTGGTCATTGCTGTTTGAAATATATTACCGAAGATTATGCATTTGCTTATTGCAGGTGACTCAGTCCGCTGGAACTCCAAAAAGAGACAACAGCCTGGTGTCCAAAATGAAGGAGTATGTACTGGGATGGTGATGCTCTGTTGAACTCGAGGACACACTCATGTACAAATGAACAGTGCTTGTCTTTCATGATGAGGAATTGTACAGAAACTGAATGCAAGGAGTGTGGCCTTGCTTTGTGCTGGACTCTGTGATAGAGGCGCGGGTGTGCAGGTTGGCAGGTGACAGAGAAGGGAGCAAGAAAAGGATTACTTCCCTTGGATTGGAGTGCATTTCTGGTTTCATGAGGGGAGTGCATGATTGGTGCTGACCAATGTTTGACTAGATAATTTACTGTCATTGTGTCTGTATTAAGCCCTTGTCTCTGCTCTTCTGTGTTGATATGTTGTTTATCCTTTTGTTGAAAATCAGCAGCAACGTGTGGCGGGTAGTGTGCTTGGATGTCATTAGGTCTGTAGTTGGGGGCTGTACTGTATCTGCAAGTCTACGATAAGTCCCTCAAGTCTAATCATGTTTGAAACTGTCATTTCAAATCCCAGAAACCAGCTTTTGTCTCTCTTTTTTAATCTTGTGAATATCTTGTTTTAAATATCATTGCATCCAAATTTCACTCATTAGAGTTGCAAAACGCATGAAAAGAATAATAAAGTATGTGCAACTAGTGAGCCGTGTTATTCTTGCACCATAGATAATATGTAATATTGTAAATGTGTTCAGACAAGTGTTTCAGTTAGTCACAATGCTTTGTGTGAAGACTCCACTATCAAAGTTACATCGAGAGACATGACAACAGAGACATCAGCTTCTCAGTCTCACCACGTTGACTTTGGCAGTGTCGCCATGTATCAAATTTTTTACACAGTGGAAACGTAGCACATCACTGGTGACTTCCAGCCAAAAGACATCAGCACTGAACATTCCCCATCATGAAGTGTTTAGTGACGAGACTTCCATGAATTAAGTCAATGTGTAATGAAAAATCCTTTTGATATTATCATGGTATCTGCTAAATAAAGTCCCAGTCTTCATGGCATCATCTCAGACTAGCTACAATGCCAGTTTTGCAGCAAGAGTAGTACTTAAAGACAGGTACAATATAAAACTTGAAACAAACACCCTTAAGGAAGACAATGACAATTTATTACTAAATTTTGTACATCATCACATCAAAACCTGTACACCAACAAATGTTGGTCATTCACTAGATCTTCCAAACTTCAACTTTCAGGCATCTAAAGATGCAAAGAGGCTCACCGACATAAATAAATTACCTGTATCCACTTCAGTACCAAGACTGCTGTAAGAGCCCATGCAACAAGCCCATGATACTCCTCTCTCCATGTAGGGATTTATCCAAACATGTAACTGACATGAGCAAGAACCACTAGTCATTATTGCTGTTCTGAAAAGGAATTATTCAATTCTTGAGTGAAGAGTGTATGAAATCTCAGTTCCGACTTGCATGTGAGTGTAAGCAGAGGCAGTTTATGTATCATCTTCACGTTGCCTGCCAATACGCTTTCACTTCAAATATGCATCTCCACATGATTCATCTCTTCACACACAAAGTATATAGCTGTAGCCTGTATTCCTCCTGCAGCAAACTCTTCTACTAGGTAAATTTCCAGGTGTATAAAATATCAAGTTCTGAAGATGAGATCTGTGCTATTTTCTACACAGAAAGATATCTGTGCAAACTCACATGCCATTTCACTTTCAGGCAGTTAAGTTTAAAGGTCTGACACATTCTAACAGACAAGCAGAGGGGGGGGGGGGGGGGGGGGGGTAAAACCAGTGACAATGTATCACTTATTTCTGTCTCTCCACTTAGCAGCCAGCTGGAAGTTGGCCACAATGAAAGAAACTTACCTTATCACAAGGTGCTTTGCATGATCACAAATGAACAACATGTTCAGTTCATGCATTTTCCCCCCATAACAGGGACTACAACAGCCAACTTATGTTTAGAAACAAGGAAAACGTTTGTACCAAGCAACATGACGTCCCTAATTTTTTTATTCCACAGATGCTCAATAGTAAGCAATCACGGACATTGACCCAGTCTTAACCCTCTCTGTGTTGATGACTGATTAGGCCAAGCTTTGCCTTTCATTTAGTATTGGTTATATCGGCATTACAGATACAAGAAAAATACCTCTGTGCCATGTGAGGCAACTTGAGTTATAGCGGCAACAAAAGGCCCGACAGTTCAGAAACTGAGATAGAGCTGCAATGCTACAGGCCCATGCCAGTTTTTCAATGCCTCACTGAGATTCATAAATTATTCCCTCATATCAGTTCTCTATTGGCTACTTGGAATTTTTTCAGTACATTGTTCACTTTCAGCACAACTTGGAGTTGAATTCTTCACATAATCTACGACATGGCTCAGCTGAAGCAAAAAATTAAAGGCAATATGCATGTTAGTAAATATGTATAATAATTTGAGGACAGCCGTGAGAGGAAATTGATGCCAAAGTGTTGACAAAGTTTCTCCATTAAAACAAGCAGAGGATAGAATGACAAGGACAGAATAATCATCACTTTCAAGATTCTACAATTAAATCCAACATCAACCCCTATTTATGCAAATATTTTATTAAAACGGCAAAATGATGGATGTCATGTCTATAATTTTGTGTGACACTAAATGCAAAACACCTGGACAAAGATTCATGCCACATACTTGGAAACACATTGCTTTCTGTACAGTCCACATAGAAGTATCTAGAAAGGACAATGGAAAACCGCCATATGAAACTGCCACTAATGAAATGTCAGCTTCAGGTTATGTGCAGATAAACTTTGTAGTGGGAAAATGGAAGATTGTACATGATGCAGATGAGTCAAAAACCTACACATTTTACAGATCTTGCCAAGAGTTTGTCTACATGATGAAGTTAGGAGATGAACTTTTATTTGCAAAATCCTGGTACACAAGATAGATGATTTTTTTCCCATAGTAAGTCAGCTCCAGGTTGCTGCCCCACAGTGAAATGCACCCAGTGTCATGGATCATCCTTAAACTGGTCTTCCAAATTAGAAACCTGTATGCTACACATTCAACCTTTGACGGTATAAGATTAGTCTGATGTAAAAGCACAGGCCCATTATGTACGTTGTGATCTGTTACAATTTGTTGTAGTACAATTTGAGTCATGAGCAGTAACCAGCTTCCTTAGGTTTCGGCTTTATTTATATAAAAATATGCAAGTAACTAAACAGCATTTGATAAATGAACTGAGAGCAAGGTTGTGTATGAACTTCTTGGTGAGCATAATCACTTTATTTTCTATCTGCTGAGAAGAATGCCATCTTTACAAAGACTGTCACACATCATTCTCACACAGCCAAAACTTTATAACTGCACACATGTACTTCTCACAAGCATCACACAAGGGTGGAACTGAAAACGATTTAGACGAGCTGCAGCACAACTGTTCTCACCAGTGAACTACTGGAGCACCTGTTCACTTGTGGAACTCTATAGTGCCCTTGGCCAAGTCTGTCATCTTGGGGTACTTCACCTTCTTCTTCTCCAGTTCATCTTGGGCCCACAGCAGCAGCTTCAGGAAGTTGGCAAGTTTTGGTGTGGCTTCTGATTCCAGGATGGCTGCATTCACCTCACTGGCAACCTGCAATAGCCAACATAATCTATGTCACTTTCACCATGAATCATGAATGACAGGAATATATTTGGGGGGTGAGGGGAAGAATGGGAAGAGGCACACACATCTCAATGTATCCTTTGATTAAAAGAAAAGACAAAAATATTCTACAAACTTTTTACAGCTACTACTTAGTATTGACAACATTGACTCATCTGCCATAGAAAGTATCACAATATGACAGCCAGTGTAAATGTCTCTCAGTCAAAACAATTCATCAGTGAAAAATCAATGCTTACTCCTTGAAGTTAGCCTCACATGAGTTACAGATAGTCCACAGTGATACACAGGACATCAGGTGGTCAATTTGCAGGTGAACGGAAAAAGTATTTCACTACTGCCCACTGATGCAAATATCCAACATATAAAAATGGCAATTCTATCATCATACATAAGGTTTCAAAGGCATCATTATCATGAGTATGATGGTTTCATTTATCTTATCAACACTTAAGAAAAAGCATGTGCTTTAAAATAACAGTGAGATAAGAGCACCATAAATAAGATAATGTTTGTCATCTCATCAATACTTTATGACTACATGTGATACTGTTAATGTTAGGGAAGTACATGCTTCCCAAAACAAAAGTGAACATGCAAATAATTACTGCATTTTAATACATGGGACCCTTAGTTGGAAATGTTTTATTAGTTCCCTACATCATCTATATGACAGGCAAACCCAAACAACTGCAGAGAGTGCTGTAAGACTTTACATTCAAAATGTTGACTATTTTCCATGGGAAGTACAATTAGTTTACATAGCTCTGTCACTGCCTGCCTGCCTGCCTGCCTGCCTGCCTGCCTGCCTGCCTGCCTGCCTGCCTCATCATTCTCATCATGAGGAACTATTCAGCATATGAAGACTACTTAGAGGACACTAAAGGGAGCAAAACTCCATGCCCTTTTGAAAGCAAGAAATATGAATCATCACAAGGGAGTGGGACTGCATACCTAATCTAGTCACCTACACTGCACTTCAGGCCTTTGACCACAGATGAGGCCCAATGGACACTACCCACCCTCTGCCTCTGGGAGGGGTGGAGAAGCTCAATGGACACTATGCACCTTCTGCCTCTGGGAGGACTGGAGAAGCTCAATGGACACTGTCCACCTTCTGCCTCTGGGAGGGGTGGAGAAGCTCAATGGACACTGTCCACCTTCTGCCTCTGGGAGGGGTGGAGGAGCTAATGGACACTGTCCACCTTCTGCCTCTGGGAGGGCTGGAGGAGCTAATGGACACTGTCCACCTTCTGCCTCTGGGAGGGCTGGAGGAGCTCAATGGACACTACCCACCTTCTGCCTCTGGGAGGGCTGGAGGAGCTAATGGACACTATGCACCTTCTGCCTCTGGGAGGGGTGGAGGAGCTCAATGGACACTGCCCACCTTCTGCCTCTGGGAGGGGTGGAGGAGCTAATGGACACTGTCCACCTTCTGCCTCTGGGAGGGCTGGAGGAGCTCAATGGACACTGCCCACCTTCTGCCTCTGGGAGGGGTGGAGGAGCTCAATGGACACTATGCACCTTCTGCCTCTGGGAGGGCTGGAGGAGCTCAATGGACACTGTCCACCTTCTGCCTCTGGGAGGGGTGGAGGAGCTCAATGGACACTACCCACCTTCTGCCTCTGGGAGGGGTGGAGGAGCTCAATGGACACTGTCCACCTTCTGCCTCTGGGAGGGGTGGAGGAGCTCAATGGACACTACCCACCTTCTGCCTCTGGGAGGGCTGGAGGAGCTCAATGGACACTGTCCACCTTCTGCCTCTGGGAGGGCTGGAGGAGCTCAATGGACACTATGCACCTTCTGCCTCTGGGAGGGGTGGAGGAGCTCAATGGACACTATGCACCTTCTGCCTCTGGGAGGGCTGGAGGAGCTCAATGGACACTGCCCACCTTCTGCCTCTGGGAGGGCTGGAGGAGCTCAATGGACACTATGCACCTTCTGCCTCTGGGAGGGGTGGAGGAGCTCAATGGACACTGTCCACCTTCTGCCTCTGGGAGGGGTGGAGGAGCTCAATGGACACTATGCACCTTCTGCCTCTGGGAGGGGTGGAGGAGCTCAATGGACACTACCCACCTTCTGCCTCTGGGAGGGGTGGAGGAGCTAATGGACACTGTCCACCTTCTGCCTCTGGGAGGGGTGGAGAAGCTCAATGGACACTATGCACCTTCTGCCTCTGGGAGGGCTGGAGGAGCTAATGGACACTGTCCACCTTCTGCCTCTGGGAGGGCTGGAGGAGCTCAATGGACACTACCCACCTTCTGCCTCTGGGAGGGCTGGAGGAGCTCAATGGACACTGCCCACCTTCTGCCTCTGGGAGGGCTGGAGGAGCTAATGGACACTATGCACCTTCTTCCTCTGGGAGGGCTGGAGGAGCTAATGGACACTGTGCACCTTCTGCCTCTGGGAGGGCTGGAGGAGCTAATGGACACTGTCCACCTTCTGCCTCTGGGAGGGCTGGAGGAGCTAATGGACACTGTCCACCTTCTGCCTCTGGGAGGGCTGGAGGAGCTAATGGACACTGTCCACCTTCTGCCTCTGGGAGGGCTGGAGGAGCTCAATGGACACTATGCACCTTCTGCCTCTGGGAGGGCTGGAGGAGCTCAATGGACACTACCCACCTTCTGCCTCTGGGAGGGGTGGAGGAGCTAATGGACACTACCCACCTTCTGCCTCTGGGAGGGCTGGAGGAGCTCAATGGACACTACCCACCTTCTGCCTCTGGGAGGGGTGGAGGAGCTCCCCGAAGGGCGACATCTCAGGCTCCTCAAAGGCCAGCAGAGCCAGAGTCCGCTCCAGCTCAGGCAGCACCTCCCTGTTCTCCTCCACTCGCTCCGACAGCTGGCTCTGGGCGTACTCCAAGGCAGACTCCACCTTGCGGCTCCGGATCAGCTCAATCAGTTGTTGTTGCTGGGAAAACACAAAAGAACATAGTAAGGCCAACAACAGAGAAAGTTGTGGTTATGGTACTCTGACTGACCCCATCTTTTTCTGCCAACCATTAACTTTTTTTTAATAATCATGTTGGAATAAAAAGAAAGAAAGAAAAATACAAAAGGAAGAAACTGAGTGCTATCCCATCTTCCCTATCCTACAAGCACTTGGGGAATCCACCATTTAAACTAGCAAGTATTTTCAGTGAAAAAGACATTTTAATTGGTGTTCAGCCTAGCCTCTTCTAAATAACATCATGGATAAATGAGTTCAGGCCGATATACCGACTTTTTTTCTGCCATGTTACTATAACCACAACTATTTTTGTCCGTCACATGCGAAGCAAAAGTGAGTCTATGTACTGAGCCGTGTCGTCCGTCCGTCCGGGCGTCCGTCCGTCCGTCCGTCCGTCCGGGCGTCCGGGCGTCCGTCCGTCCGTAAAAAACTTAAACGTTGGATTTTTCTCGGAGACTATTAAGTCTATCAACACCAAATGTGGCATGATGGTGTATGATGACAAGGCCTCAAAAAACATACATAGTGACTTGACCTTGCTTCAAGGTCAAGGTCACAGGAGCCATAAATGTGGTCTCAAAAACAGTCATTTTTCACATTTTCCCAATTTTCTCCCACGTTATTGAGAATGGCGACCTTAGCTACAAGTGGTATATAGATCAAAGCAAGCCCTATCTTTTGATACCAGTTTGGTTGACCTTGCTTCAAGGTCAAGGTCACAGGAGCTCTTCAAAGTTGGATTGTATACATATTTTGAAGTGACCTTGACCCTGAACTATGGAAGATAACTGTT
>JAWQFJ010002674.1:90000-217500 GCA_034096865.1 Theodoxus fluviatilis | reverse complement strand
TTTTATGGTAGCTTCTTTGGCTGACTGGGTCCATTCCTGGCTAAGCTGCTGGATTAGGCTTGAGAAGCCTAGATGCCTGAGGCGCGTTGCTTATGCTAGGAACCTTGCAAGATCTTGCAAGGAATAGGCTGGTGTCAACATGTGTCAACATGATGAAAGCAGATGTGGAGGCATTCAAATGTTTGACACTAGTTGACACCGGCCTATTATTCACCAACTAGATTGGCTAAGTAATACCCCTCAGGAGTTCCAGCTGATGAAGGGGCATATCCTTTCAGTTAAATTATGCTGAAAATATGCTGCTATATTACTTAATATAAGCAAAGTTTCCATTATGATGCACAGGTTACTATTGCAATCCTAGAGCTATATGTTCACTTTCTTTTGATACTGTGCTTTGATACGACTAAACACAGATTCCTAACATCAACTTTCTCATTTAAAACAGCTGATTTGACCATGTAGAGATGGGGCATTTATTCACTTAAAACATCAGCAACCCTGTTCAGAAAACATCATAACATTGATCAAGACATGTTTTTTCTAAAGTGAAGTCATCACAGTTTTCAACTGAATCAGAAAAAATGGTGGTTTCAGTAACCCGTCTGACCTTACTTTAAATCTTCCAACCCTAGACTTTGTTTGTTGATCATGAAAAATAAAATAAAATGAAATGAAATAAAATAAAATAAAATAAAATAAAATAACATAACATAACATAACATAACATAACATAACATAACATAACATAACATAACATAACATAAAATAACATAACATAATATAGCATAACATAACATAACAAAATTAACATAAAACAAAATAAAAATTTAACATACAAATTTATGGTAACCAACAAACTGCATGCTGTCGTCCCATTTCCCTGCCCTATGAAGTATGGCGAATCCATTATTTACATTTTTAAAGGCATTTTCAGTAAAAGAGATACTTGATTTATGTTCAATTCAGCCTCCTCTAAATAAAAAACAAACACACAAAAAGTTCAGGCTGACCAACCATCCCCCACCCCCTTTTTTTCTCTCCATGTTACTATAACCACAACTGGGTTTCGGTTGGTGTGTGTGTGTGTGTGTGTGTGTGTGTGTGTGTGTGTGTGTGTGTGTGTGTGTGTGTGTGTGTGTGTGTGTGTGTGTATGTGTGTTTGCCTCAGCAAAAGTACTCACCAGTGACAAGGTAGTTCATGATGAGTTTGTTCATTTCGGCTCGAGTGATATGGATGCCTTGGAGTCGACTCATCCATTCCTCCAGCGTCAGGTCCTCCTGCTTTTCTGCCCCAAAATTCATGGTCTGCAAAGCAAGATGTCTGCATTAGAGTATGCGCAAACCCAGTCATAAACAAGTTATTCTGATTGACTGGCAGCATTTGTTGAGCAGCTTCTGGCAAGACTTCATGCTTTATGAAAATTGTTCTTGCCAGAAGAATTGTGAGAGAGGGTTAGGTGTTGATTTGTTTCCTAGATGAGTGCAGAGATGCATACAGGGTTTGGTGACCATTTTATTGTTACCTCTGACAAGGGGTTTTCATTTTTCAGTTGGTTAGTTTGTTACTAATTCGGCAAAATAACTCAAGAGTTCAAAACAGATTCTGATCAAATTTGTCAAATTTGGAGCAAGGAAAGGGTTTCACCCAAGGAACAATCCATTAAATTTGAGGGGAGAGAGGGGGTGGGGTGGGGATTTGTTATCTTGTTTTGGAATTTCAACCATAAAGAGAAACGTTATGGCCTAGGCCATAGGCCAGCATGTGCTGCAAGCCAGTGTATGCATTCCACACTCACAGACAGCTTGCAGTCAATAAAATGAACCGTAGCATCAGGCCTGGCTAGATGCACATGTATTAACTCCAAAGATCCTGTACCACCCATTACCGCCCACCCTGCTCAATCCTGTACCACCCATTACCGCCCACCCTGCTCAATCCTGTACCACCCATAGCCACCCAACCCATGTGGCTGTTACATGACTATTTTTTTTCTACAAATTCCATAATCCTTACAGGACTGGGGTTTGAAATATGTGAATGACTTATAGGACCTTAAGACTGGATGAAAGCCCACTGTACCATGTTCACTTTTCATGGCAACCTCATGCATGCAGGTGTTACCAAGCAATCTCAATGTGGCATCAAAGATGCATCACTAAGGCTGATGGCAGAATCATTCCTATTACAAAAAGCCTGATACGTTTGTTCTAAAAGCAACCAGACATTACTCTGAAAAGCTGCAAGAAGCCTGTGGCAATCTCAGTCTACTAGGAAGAAAACATTTTTTAAAATATTACAATCTTATCCTGTGCAAAGATGGTGGGTTTAGGGTTTGTTTCTTAACATTTCCTTTATGACTCTCATGGATTTTGCACAACGCAGTTTCCCCATGTCTGATGCTATCAAAGGTTTGTTTCTCAAGTCCATCACTCAAGCCCTTCTAACAAAACTATCATAAATCAATCTTCTGTTTTTGATTTAGTTCAATGTTATGTTTGTAGGCATCAATAGTCATCTTAATGTGGTGACTGGCTATGTATTGAATTTGGTAGTGTGCACCACATTGTCCCCACCCCACATGTAGGGTTCATTACAATCTAATCCTTCAAAAACCAAGCCTTTTCCACAACACACTGACCCACACACTAACTCCCCCCTCCCTTTCTTTCTCTCTCTCTCTCTCACACACACACATGCAAGCAAGCACACATGCACATGCACATGCACACACACACACACACACACACACACACACACACACACACACACACACACACACACACACACACACAAATTATGAGGAAGGCAGTGCACCAAAAGGTGAGACTGCAATCCCAACTCAAAGCCTGTGACAGCAAGACAAATTACAGCTTGGTTTAATTTAAATCAGTTAATTTCACAATCTATTGTTTTCACATGTACGTGTATATTTTGTTGTCTAGGGATCTTCAAAATGTTTAACTTCTATTATCATTGCAGCTCCCTATATCCTCGCACTACGTACGGATTAACAGGCAGTTTTACTGTTTCATTTTGTACGTCGTGTCTAACTTCCCTAAGTAAAATGCCCATTTCAAAATTCGAAAGAATTCTGCAGGCAACGACTCCATATATTCTGCTCAGATTTGAGTAATGACGTCTTTAAACTTCTTTATACTACTGAACCACTGTTTTAAGAGACATATGTTCGATGTAGTGACAGTCTATAATCAATTTTACGCCAAATCCTCTTCTCAGTTCTCAACCCACTATTCTCAGCATGCATTCATAACAGTAACACCCGAATCGAGAACGAAACAATGTAAATTGTACTTTAAATTCGTATCAAAAGTAAGAAATTTACTCGATAATACTGCAGCAAACCACGGAAATACCAGTATTCCACCCAACAACAAGGCCAATGCGGCGAATGCCTGGAACTTTTTCCGAGTTCGGGAATCTCTATCTCCGTTCTCCTTGTGCCGTTGTGGTTCAATTAAGTCGTTCCGAATATAGACTAGTTCTATATTACTACAAGACTAAACTCAACAGCGTACCATAAATAAGACATACCGATACCACACTAATAATGGAGTAAACAATCGCAATTAGGGGTGGAAGGCACCAAACAGCTCACCAAAATTGTCAACAATAATAGCGGGTCGACGATAACCGGAAATACTCTACTGCTTGAAGCGTACCTGTAACTTCCGGTTGTGATCTGCCAACCTAAAGTGGGTGTGCATGCATTACAGGGGGTCGATGTAACACAACTAAATTGTGTAGTGATATTTTGTGTGCTGCTGCATACCACGCGTCCAAGTCTACCTCGCTTTTTTAATCACTCGCCGGACGCAGGCGCCTCGCCGACTCAACATGGCGGACTCGAGGTGTTGTGTTCGAGTCAGTCATGCTATGTAGTTGTCTGGACTCGCGCATTGTGGATATACCTGCCTCAGACAAGAGCCAGAGATGGCGGAAAGGTACTGTACTTTTGGCCGTCTCCTCAATATCCATTACGTTCTTTCCTAACCTTTTTCTTATTTTACCATTCATAAATGACGGCGGTGCCGCTCGATGCGGTCCAAGCCGCTGCCCTCTTTCGTCTGCCACTTGCCTAATAGCTTCTGCATTCTTCTGTACGCTGGCTCACATTCGCTCATTCGTCGGCTCTTTCTTTAGTCTCATTAGATCTGCTTGACTCACACAAGTGAAAACTGTTTTGTGGTAGTGCTGTGACAGGTCTATTTTCGGCAAGGAGGAATCCAGGGCAAAATGTCCCCAAGAGCCTGTCATACACATGATACCGGTGCCTGCGGCAAGATCAATGGGATTTGACAGCGTAGCGCAGCGTAACCATTCATGGCTACACGTGAAATGTAGCAGCGAATGCATCTTCACTTTTGCCATTGGTGATATGGTACAGTCTGCCAGGCGAGAGTCAGCATGAGCTAGGTGTATACGGGTAGTACTGTATGTTTGACAGGTGACTGCTGGGGGGAAAACAATCTAATTTAATTTAGCCAGAAACAACTCCAGCCAATAATCAGAGATGCTTATATCACAATCGTATGTCTTTGGAAATTTGGATTTGATGCTGGACTTACTGTAATGTGACTAAAGCATGAACACTTTCCAGGGATATTATGACATGCACATGGATCTTCACAGTGCAAAATCATTATCTCCAAATGAGATAATGCCTACATCGACCACCCTAACATTTAAGCAATCACAGTAAAACAAACTGAAAAGGACACAGGACACCATAGTTGTGTTTTTTTCCCTCAACTGTATAAACCCAATTTTACATACCAAATTTAATGTGATTACCACAAAAACTGCTTAACTGTCAAACCTTACAGAATATTGAAAACACATTTTTTATATGCTAAGCTGTGTAGTGTTGGAGGTAGGTGGTGAGGTGGTCAGTTGTAGTGGGTGGAAGGCAGTCCTGTCACTGCTGTCAGGCAGCATGTGTATCCACCCCCACAGTGGTTAGGCAGTCACACACAGGCCTGTGTAGAGGGGTCTTGGGTCAACACCTGGAGCAGTGGTCATGTTGCTCCCCAAGCTAGTCAATGGGTGTGGGCCCCAAGCAAACTCATTGGCAAAATAGGCACAGGTGACTGCCCAACAACTTTACTATAGGTTTCCCGTGCTCTTCCTGCAGGCTTCTGTTCTATGGTGTAACTGTTGTGTTTGTGATCTCTACTTGGATCTCTTTGCTATCTGATGGTGACATTGCTGCTAGTGCTATAACTGTATAAGCTTTGCAAGTGCTCCCATCTTTAGTGCGATTGTTTGTTCCACTTCCAGTGTGCTTGGTCCTTTGGAGATGTACTTTAAAATGTTGCATCAGTAGGGCACGTGGGCCTGTAACAGTATAAGTTTACATTACTGCTTGCCTTTCCCATCTGCTATCTGTGTGTTTACTTGAGTTTGTTCAGCTGACTTGTTGCCTGACATGTGTGTGCCTACCCCAGTGTGTGTGTGTGTGTGTGTGTGTGTGTGTGTGTGTGTGTGTGTGCGTGCGTGTGTGTGTGTGCGTGTGTGTGTGTGTGTGTATGTGTGTGTGTGTGTGTGTCTGCCTGCCTGCCTGTCTGCCTGTCTGCCCGCCTGCCTGTCTGTGTCTTTCTGTCTGTGTCTGTCAGTGTATATGTGTGTGTAGTGTGTGTGTGTGTGTGTGCATTTTTGCCTGCCTGGCCTGCCTGTCTGCATGTAAGTCTGTTTGTCTGTGTGTCTGTCAATGTATGTGTGTCTGTCATTGTGTGTGTGTGTGTGTGTGTGTGTGTGTGTGTGTGTGTGTCTGTGTGTGTGTGTGTGTGTGTGTGTGTGTCTGTGTGTGTGTGTGTGCGTGTGTGTGTGTGTGTGTGTGTGTGTGTGTGTGTCTGTGTGTGTGTGTGTCTGTGTGACTTACTTGGTTTTTATCTGCCTGCCTCCTTGTCAATCTATGGGTGCATGTTTGTTCATGTTTACTCTTGTGCATTCATGTGTGTGTGTGTGTGTGTGTGTGTGTGTGTGTGTGTGTGTGTGTGTGTGTGTGTGTGTGTGTGTGTGTGACTGGGTTTTTATCTGCCTGCCTCCTTGTCTACCTATGTGTGATGTTTACTCATGTGCACTCATAAATATGTGTGTGTGTGTGTGTGTGTGTGTGTGTGTGTGTGTGTGTGTGTGTGTGTGTGTGTGTGTGTGTGTGTGTGTGTGTGTGTGTTTTCTTCTCAATGTGGTTTTTTTCTCCCTGCCTCCTTGTATACCTATGTATACAAGTTTGTGAGTTCATGTTTACTTATGTGCATTCATATGTGTGTGTGTGTGTGTGTGTGTGTGTGTGTGTGTGTGTGTGTGTGTGTGTGTTTGTTTTCAAGTGGCTGATGTGGAACATTGTCAGAATGTTTGCTCAACTTCGGTGTATTCTCTCATGTCGTGCATGCTGCCTTCAGGATAATCACTTTTCCCCTATCAAACTGAAATGGGGGGGGGGGGGGGGGGGGGGGGGGGATGCATGCGCACACACACACACACACACAACTTGTTAGGAGCACAGAGTAGTCATAATGGGCCATGGGTTGGCTCACCTGAGTCAGTGAATGGTGGAGCTCTCTCATTGTTATAAGCTGCTTGGAATGATGGAGTCCCATGCCCATGGACCCTGTTTCCCACACTAGGCACAGCTGGTAGAACTGCACCTTTTCCCAAAATTTCAGCCCCTTTCAACATTGTAGGGAATGTTTCAAGCACTAGTTTTAAAGAAAAATACCCAAGAACCTAAATATTGAAATAGAAATAAGTGCAAGTTTGAGAATAGTTGTCTAAGTGGTGGTGCTATTTTCAGGTGAATTGAGTTCATTACAGTTTTGTCATTATTGATACAGTTCATGCTTTCCTTGCCTATGTCATTGTGTGAGCATGAAACTGTGATGCAGGGAATTTGAAATGGAAAACCAATGCAATTACTACATAGTTGTCATAGTGAGACTGTGAGTGTGTGTGTGTGTGTGTGTGTGTGTGTGTGTGTGTGTGTGTGTGTGTGTGTGTGTGTGTGTGTGTTTGTGTCTCTGTGTTTGTGTGTGTGTGTGTGTGTGTGTGTGTGTGTGTGTGTGTTTGTGTCTGTGTGCATGTTTTGTGTGTGTGTGTGTGTGTGTGTGCGTGTGTGTGTGTGTGTGTGTGTTTGTGTCTGTGTGTTTTTGTGAGAGGCATATCAAACTTGATAACATACAGAACATATATATCCATTATTATTCAAAGTAAGCATAAATGTGATAAAACGTACAGGTCACTCCAAGTACAGGCTCACTCATGTTGGTCACTTGGTGACCTGAACTTATGACACTGGAGGAGTAAATCAAACAAAATGAAATCTGCTCCAAGTTCCATGTTCTAAGTACATTTGAGGCAGTTTTAGGACTGAAAACTTATACTGTGAGCTATGTGCTAGAGGATACATGTATACGTACAGACCCCTGTGGCTGCTTCAACTGAGAAAGATGCATTGAGTGGTCAAGGCCGTTATCAGGAGGTTTGCTGTGTTTGTCATGTTCAAGTGGATGGAGAGACAGAGCCACTGATGGGAAGTTGTGTTTCTGATCCTGAAAGTAGCTGTGAGGAAAGTTGGCACACCCACTAACTAGCCTTTCATCTTTTGAGGCTCTGGAGGGAGATATTTTGCAACATCTGATTATTTACTTCCACAGGAATATTCTTTCATCTGGGTGTCTCGGCCATGCCCATATCATGAGACCTTGTGTACGTTGATTTAGGCAGAGATCTGATCCCCCCAAATATGCAGAAAATGCATGTTTATTGCATTGTAGCCTTTGTAAAACTTGACATCTGAGGTAGGAGTGATCATTGAATGAGGCCTCAAAGGAAATGCACAGCCTGCATGCATTTGCCTTCCTGATGGAAAGAGAGTGGGAAGTGCATTTTGCAGTCTGTACTTCTCTGTGCCAAGTCCTCACACTGGAGAAGGAAGGAATAGATTGGTGCCTGAATGCTGCAGTTCAGCCTGATGCAAAGCACATCCTGTTCTCACCTAGATGAAAGGAATGCGGGGGGTGGGTGGGAGGTGGGGGGGGGGGGGGGGGGGGGGGGGGGCACTGGGCATGATGAGGTTTTAGCCATCTATCAAATGCTGCAAGGTAATTCTGTACCTACTGAGATTATCTAGTCCCCTCCAGCATGTATAGGAGCATGTATATTTGGTTCCAATTCAGTTGTCTCAGAGAGAGAGAGATTGTTTGTCCCTCCCACTTCTTTTGATCCTCCACCCCTAACACACACACACACACACACACACACACACACACACACACACACACACACACACACACACACACACACACACTCACTCTACCAGTGTTTGTGCTGAAGGGGAAGAGGCACAACAAGTTGTGGTCACAGTAATGTGGCCCCCCAAAAAGGGTTGGTAGGTAGACCTGCATATTTTTTCCTTTCTATATTAAGAAGCCAGATTGAACATATTCCAACTTTTCTTTCATCAAAAATGCTTTAATAAGTTTTTAAAACTTAAATAGTGGAATCTCTGACTCTGAGTGTTCAGAGGACAGGGAAGATGAGGCAACACACATTTGTTTACCATCAATTACTTACTTTCTCTTTTTTCTTTCTTTTTTTTCTTTTTCTTTTTCTTTCTTTTTCTTTTCTTTTATTCTTTTCTTTTTTTCTTTTCTTTTTTTTTGGAGGGGCGGGGGGGGGGGGGGGGGGGGGGGGGGGGGGAAGGGAGGGTGTGTGTGTTAGACTTAGAGTTGGCAGGAAAGAATAGAATTGGTCCGGTTACCATACTTAGCTGTGTTTTTTTTTTTCTAGTCTTGGGCCAAAGATGTTGTCTGTGTACATGCATGGTTGACATATTTTGGCTGTAGAAATATCTTAAGTGAAACTGAGCTAGATCTGTGATCACAAATGACTGAAAATTTGACTTGATGAAGCACCTGGTTCCAATGGTATCAACAAAAAGCTTTGCTGTAATGACAGAAGTCAGCTTTGCACTTTCGAACGTTTGCCTCAAATGTGTGTCACAGACTTGTAGAGAAAAGGACTCTGAAAGTGAGAAGTGGGCTCAGTTTTATCTTCATAGGAAATACTAGTACTAGTGCACTCTGAGGAAAAAAGAGTGAAATCACATGATCCTAGCCTCTGCATTGACAATAAATTAATTTTCCTGTGCTCCAGAAGTACAGCAAGGAAAGGACTTTGAGCTCACCATATTTTAAGAAAAGGGGAGAAGAAAGATAAGGACTTGATCTGGGATTGAATAATGAATTGAATGTTTCTTCTTACTCAGTTCTTTACAACGTTATGCTTACAATTCATTTTAAGCTCTTTGCAATCATTCATCTATTTATAAACTGCAAGGCTAATTATATTTTAGAACCTTCTGAGTGAAGCAAAAATAACTCCCCACCGCCACCCCTACCACACAAAAATATGGTTGTGGTCAAGAGGGTTAAGGCTGGCCTGAACTTTTTCATTTCCTTTTCTTATCAATAAGAAACAAACACACGACAAACACCAAAATCAAAGTCTTTCGGGCACACGCCCTTCTTCAGTGAACGTTATCACTTCTTTTTTCTTAGAAGAGATCAGGTTGAACATAAACCAAGCTTTCTTTAACTGAAAATGCATTTTAAGAACTTAGTACATTCCCTGAGTGCTCCTAGGGCAGGGAGGATGCAGTTTGTTGCCATTGATTTCCTCCTCCTCCTCCTCCTCCTCCTCCTCCTCCTCCTCCTCCTCCTCCTCCTCCTCCTCCTCCATCATGATGAAAAAGAAAAGTTAATGGTCAGCAGAAAAAAAGGGTTGGTCAGGTTACTGTAACCACAACTTCTGTATTTCTATATATAATGCAAATTTCCTATATAGGAAATGTATACATGTATGTCTTGTGGTGATGGTGGTACTTCTACTGTTGTTGTTAATCAAATTAGATCTTACATGTTCCCTTCAGAGCCTACTGTCCAAAAAGTGCAACATTGCATGTCTGTTGATGCTATTGCAAGATAAGAGACTTGTAAAAACCTATGAAATAGTGGGTGCATTGATGCTCTTCTGTCACTAGCATCCATTAAATCAATACATGCCTGTGTGCATTTGCTGTTGCCAGAGAAAACCCCCACAAAAACCACTAAATACCTTTGAAACAGTGGGGTGCCTACTGGCAGACAATTACATGATTGCATGTCTGTGCAGTGCTGTTGTCATGAGATGAAGGATGAAATGGTCTGTGGGTTGTGTTGTTGGTGGAGGCTTGCACTAACTGCATACATGTCTGCCTGGCTGTTGTCAGATGGGAGTGGGTGGAGATCATCGAGCCCCAGACACAGGAGCACATGTACGCCAACCTCACCACTGGGGAGTGCGTTTGGGAACCACCCCCAGGACAGAAAATGTGAGTAGTAAATGTGCATTTCTCTCTCTGTATCCAACCTCATTCTCCATCCCCCTTTCCCACCCTAATTCCAACTCCCTCCCCACTCTGTTGAATACCTGGTTTTTCCAGTATCAACACTGGCTCTTTCCCTGTCTTCCCTTGACCTTCACAGTCTCTAAGCTTCCCTTATTGGGCCTGCTGTTTCTTCACCTTACAAAAAAAAATTCCTTTGTTCTTTGACCTCTGACCTACTTTCTTGCTTCCCCCTCTCATTCCTTTAGTATCCATCTGCCTCCTCCCACCCATTTCTTCTCCTCCTACCCCCCACCCCCCACCCCCACCCCCACCCTCCACCCCACTCCCACACTCCACCCCCCCCCCACACTCCACCCCCACCCCCCACCCCCCCATGCCCCTTGTTCTTCACTCCCACTCCCTATTCCTGTTCTACCACCCCTTTTGGTTGTGGGTTTATGACCTTTTTGTTTGTCATCAAGAACAAGAAATGTGCCTGTCATCAGAGATGTGGCCTTGGTTCTCTCTGTGTTCAAGCATACCTACTGGAAACCTATTGGGTGGAGAGAGAGAGAGAGAGAGAGAGAGAGAGAGAGAGAGAGAGAGAGAGAGAGAGAGAGAGAGAGAGAGAGAGAGAGAATAGTGTTGGACATGCTTGTATTTCTGGAATTGAAATGGTTAGAATGGGTGGGTGAGTATTTTGAGATGCACACGCACACACATGCACACACATACATACGCACACACACACACACACACACACACACACACACACACACACACACACACACACACACACATGACTTACACATGACTTACACAAATGCTCAGAGAACCTGTGTGAAATCATAGCATTTCCCAATACCCAAATATTGGCATCAACTATGAATGAATGGCACTGCACTCACCCGATGCCCCTTCCGATTCTTGTGGACTACTAGTACTACTGCATTTACCTTTCCTACTACTGCTGCTGCCTAAGTGGCCTTTTGGGCAGATGCCAGACTTGGCACTTCAAACATCCTCCATCTACCAACTTTGGTGGGGGCAGTATGGATTGGGCCAGGAGGGGCAGGGCTCCAGTCTGCTGTCTGCCAATGTACACTGTATGCCCAGGGCACACCCCCAGCCAGCCTTGTCTTCTCAATCTGACAGAGGCCCTTTGTGTCCCACCGGCCCTGCAATCCCATCTCTGTCTGATGGGAGATCACAGGTGTAGCACAGGTATAACCTGATGCCCACACAAGCAGGACTTTGATTCCACAGCCATTCTTACCCTGGAATGAGCCATGCACCCGCCCTGGTGGCTCCTTTTGTTTGTGACTGGCTGTGATGTGATTGATTCAGAGTGATTGTTTTTAAAGAAAGAGGATGGTCTTCTCTGGAAACAGATTTGGGTGGGCCTTGAAGTCAGAATTCTGTGAAGATTTTGTGCTTTATGGGGACTAGTAGAAATAACAGGATCTTGTGTAATATTACATAAAAATAAAGATGAAACTATATGTATTGAAACAAGTTTGCTGGGAGAGCTAGAACTTCTGGATGTTAGTGTTACATGCCTGAGGACTATAGTAATGCAGTAAGCATTTTTCTACACAATCTTTATGAAGATTTAGTAATATCTTTGTCAGACATTGTCTGGTTTCTCCTCGGGAAGTTGTTTACAAGTCAATAAAATATGGAAATGTTTTGATCAAATTCATAACGTCATGTTTGGCAAAAACTGCTTTTAAACTTGATGAATACGCCAAAGTATTTGGGTCTCTGTTGTCTTGCACAAGCCTATGTTCTCATTTGGATCCTCACCCTCATCTTTGCACATCAGTCATGGTGAACTTGCTTCCACAACACAACCAGTGTTACAAAGTAGCAATGGGCATGACAGACAGAAGGAGAATTAGTGTTCCAGTGGAAGAGGCATGGTGAAATACATGTATGAATATTTTATCATGAGCAATGCCCCTGATGGAATCTTGCCTTGGCAGATGAATCATGGGGCTTCTAAGCTAGTGGACTGGAGAACTCTTTCAGGGATCTGGTTTACTACTGATGCTGTCCTGAGAGGAATTCACATTGTGGCTGTGAAGAGTTTGAAAAGTTTTGTTATTTGAGCAGATTGGGTGATGTTAATGTTATAATAATTTCCTTGCTGCCACATTGATTGTCAGTGTCATGCCTTACCATTTAGAAGCAACCAAGATGGAAGACAACTGGCACTGCTGAATCCATTGTCTACTCCACTTCTCACTCCCCTTTTCCCCCTGTATCCCACCCCTCCCCATTCCAAGCCTCTGTAGAATTGCAGCCCCTAGCTTCATTCATTCTCTCTTCAGCCACTTTTCATCCCTCACCACCTGTCAGGGTCTGAAGACTCAGCCAGACTTAGACATCTGCTCCTTTCCCTCTCCTTCCCTCACCCATCCACTCACCCCCTTCCACATCCAAAACTGGCACCCATTCATATCCACCTCACTTCTACCCCTCACCCTAACCTGTCCAGTTCTACCCAGCTTTCTCTGTCCAGCTCCTCTGATGTGTCCCTGGCCTCCCACACCTGTCTACCAAGACGTTTGATGCTATTGCCTTTCCTTGTTCTCACCCCCCTACCCCATTTCTGAAACATGGGACCTAACTTAGGGTGTCCAGGTGGGAGTATGAGATAAATAATAATAATTAATACAGATTACTTATACGCACATACCTTCCCTAATAGGCAAGCTCATGGCATTTACAATGAAAAGTCCACACTCATAACATTCCAACACTCGCACACTGTACAGTTGAAATAAAAGAAGTTAAATACAATACAATTAATTAACATAGCAGGCAATAAGCCCCTTCCTCCTCCACAGCTCCTTGCCCAGACTCCTTAAGGAGAAGCAACTGCCCATTCTACAGTTCTAACCATGATAGAGTGATTGTCGGCCCAGTTAGCTATGGGCAGTTAGAAGCTGGCATTTCAATTCTTTGTTTTTTACCCCCACCCCCCTGCTTCTGCTGTCCATTACTCTTGTCATGTTAGCTCCATTGAAGCTGTGTGTCTGAAGGGGCTTTTCAGGCCCAGCTCCAGATTTGACCCCCATTTTCACCCTTGCCTGGTGTTGGCCCTAATGAGGTATTCTGGGCGGCCTCCTTACAAGCCTTTCTGCCTGACTCTACCATCCTTCTCCACTGCCTGGGACCATTTTCTGTGTGCCGCCTGATTGGATTGAGGAAGTGGAATGCAGAGAATGAGACTTTCCTGATGGCATTAGGAGATGCAGGCGCCATCTCATCCAGAACCGTTTTGCCTGTCTTGCCTGCTTCCCTGCTTCTGGGAATTAGAGAATGAGACTAAGTGAGGAAGAGCCAGAGAAATGGAATGAATTCAATCAGTGCTTTTTCTGAGTGGATTTGGCAGTCATCTCATGGAGGAATTTACAGGGTGAATGTAGTTGTGGAGGTTATTTGGTAATGATAATTGATGGGAAATGCCTTCTAAATGGGATGTGGAATATTTCTTTCCTTGTTATAGATTTACTTATTTTTGTTGAAATTGTCATAAGGGGCTCTAAATTCTAATACAATCGATTTTATCCCATGGCAAGAACATCTGCTCAAGTCTGACACGTAAATTTACATCACATATACCATGCTATGATTAAAAACAAAACAACAACAACAAAACAACAAGAAAGATCTAAAAGCTGAATATCAATATTACATGATCTTCCTGGAGGGATATATATATATATATATATATATATGTATATATATGTATATATATGTATCCATGTGTGTTTCAGCATCAGAGAAGCTGCCCATATATATCTTAGATAAGATTGTCCTCTACAAGTGATTTTTAAGGAAGCAGCTCCGCACATTTTCAGTTCCCCTATTCTCTGCCTGTCTTCTCTTTCTCTCTCCTTTCTCTCCTTCTGTCTTTCCTTTCTGCCACCACCTTGCATGTGTAGGGGGTGAGAGAGAGCCCAGTGAGCTGCTGATGTTTTGAGAAGCACTTAACCTAATACACAGGGGCCACCTGTCTGGCTCAGCCCAAGGTAGAGAGGTGCACAGGTCAAGTCTTGCAACTCAAACTAGATCCCGCACCTCTGCCCCATTCTCCCTCTCCCCCATTCCACCTCTCCCCCCCCTTCACCCTTCTCCTCCCCATTTCACCCTTTCCCCCACTACACCCCCACCCTCTGCACATTTCAGAGAGATAGCAGGTGTAGGCATGCATGCAATGCGCAGTTTTGGCTGCATGCTTCAAGTGCAAAGCACTGTGGTGTGGGTCTGGGATTCATCAAGCCATTCATAGTTTTGCTTTTGAGGAATGAAAGGAGCAAGGGGTGACGGGTGTTTTTTTTTTCTTGCTTCTCGCTGCAGAGTGTGAAACAAAAGGATGCAAGTGTGATGCATCATGAAGCTTTTTGTGGAGAATTTTTGTGGAGATGTATTATAATGGAAGATATTTTTTCCTGCCTCTCCTAATCCTATTGAGTTTTTGTGTTTTTGTTTTTAGTGTGATGATTTTGTGCATTTTAAGAAGCTTTACTGTTTACAGAAGACAAATGCAGTTTAAATAGAATTTTAACTCTTGTAAACAAATCGCATTTTTCTGCCTTCACAGAATGAGGACTTTTCACACTAAAGAGTAAAGTGGTAAAAAAGCATACAAGTATTTCAAGGCACTAGGCTGTGATAGGGCCCAGAGAGTTACCACCACTACTACCACCACCACCAACTTTGCATCTCATGTAAGCATCACGGTATGTCTGTATGCACATTAGCTCATATGCATGTCTGCTTTCAAGCAAGGCCAAATGTTTGCTCCATATCTGTTTCATTGTACACTGGAGAAAACTGACAGGATGATTGTTGGCCATTTGTTTCCTTTCCTGTCCACGCTTCCCTTTTCAGCAGGGGAAGTAAATTGGAATGGCAAGAACTATCAAAGTGGGGAACTCTTTTGCAGCTTTCCACAGGCATGCTGATCTTCCCAGAGGAGCAGCACACCCTGTTGATTCTCTGCACTTTTCTGTGTGCTTTCAGAGGCTGGTCACTTCTATTTTTGCAGCTCTCTGCCCTGGCCTGGATGAAGTGTATATTTTGTGGCAGCTCAGAAACACACTTGTTTGAATAGTCCACACAGGATCCAGTGTGGAACGTGCCTCATTTCACATTGCAATTTTTCTCCCTGTGTCACTGGAGGGTTCTCTATCTGCCCCAGAGGTTGTCAGCGATGAGATAGGCTTGAGAAGGCTGGGCCCAGCACTATAGTTAGTGTACCAGACCTGCTCATTGCAAAGGGAAAAGGGTTTTGAAGGATGGCACCATGGGGAAGGATTTGAATCAAATAAACTTAATTTGTCAACTGAAAAACTGTTATGTATAGAACTGGCCTGTGAAATTATCTTTTTATACGTCTTTTGTGCTGCACTACAGTGTAATTACTCTCTGTCACCTAACAAGATTTGTCCCTCTCTGGATTACAAGCTACCAGCTGAAAATTCTTATCTTACATAAAGCATTTAAGCTCTTACCTTTCAGCTTCAAACTGAAAAGCTGGGATGAAAATTTATTGGACCCAAATATTTTAAGGAGACATTAATGATAGAATGTGCATCAAAAGTGAAACACACTGAAACAGTCAAGTTGAAATAAATCACTATCCCCGTCTTCCTATAATCATTGCCACTCCTGCCACTACTACCACTACTATCAATGCCACTATCATTGTCATCGTCGTCATCATCATCATCATCATCATCATCATCATCATCATCATCCTCATCCTTATCGCCACCGCCGCCGCTGCCACCACCACCACCACCACCACCACCACCACCACCACCACCACCACCACCACCACCACCATCATCATCACCACCATCATCATCATCATCATCATCATCATCATCATCATCATCATCTTCATCATCATCTTTCTATCATCCTCACCACTACTGCCACTACCACCACCCCTACTAACACCACCACAATGACTATAACCGCCACCATGGTCATCATCATCATATGAGCAGTTAGCTGAGTGCTGTTGTTAGCCCTCCCCAGAAACTGAAAGCAGAAGGCTTGACAGCCCACTCCCAATTCCATCCAAATATAGCCCCTCCATGATTACCACAAAAAATGGAGGTGAAGCAGAAATGGAAAAACTAATTGGATTCAGATTTGCTGGTGATGAGAAAGCAGGGAGGAAGACAGCACCCTGCACTAAGCAGTTTTTCTGCTGACATGAAGAATTGAGTTTTCTCCAGAGCCATTGATTATTTGTCCCTTCCTCTGGAATAGAGATCCAGAAAGGGTTTGGGTTTTTTGTGTGTGTGTGAATGGCCTTTCAGCTCAGACTGTTGGGGGGACTGCAGGTTAGGGACATGGGGGAGGGAGGAAGAGAGGACTTGGATGAACTTGAACAGAAAGGTGTGAATGGTGTTAGGTTTCTTGAGGGCCAACTTTCATTTCCAATAGTTTGTCAATAAGCTCAGGGGCTTGACAGACGTATATATGCCATTAGCTGACCCTTTTTAGAATAGAAGAATGCATGCATGAATTTCTGCTTCAAGTATTCTGTTTCACCTTTTTTTGGACAGCTTTATCTCATTCCTGAAATGTTAGCTGTCAATTTTTTTTTTTTGAGAATTACAGATGACAGCTGAATAGAAAATGATGACATCACATAAGAAGTAATGATTTCTGTTGTGTCGTTCCTCATACTGATATCCTGTTTATCAGCTGATGAACACTTGAAGGAATATTGTGCTCTTGCCACAGCCTTGCACTGCACTGAACCATACTGTTATCAGTAACAGGCCCTTTTGAAGTCTCCTTACCCCACACAAATGAACTGGAACTGGTAACTACCACTTGTGCTGTTGACTGCAGGGGCAGAGGAATTTCTATTAAAATCTTTCTTGGCTGTCTGCCTGTGCAGAGCTTGAACTTGGAGAGTGTATGCAATATCATATGCATCTTATCCCAGTTCACTAGCCACAGGCCTTTGTTCTCCTGCCTTGTCTAATTATGAGCCAAATTTGAAGCAAGCCAGCAGTATCGGGCTTCACTCAAGCAGGTCTGCTTCAGGTTAACCAGCATATGACTCTGAGTCAGAGTTCACCAACTGGTCCCTTGGTGCCTTCACCATGCATCAATGATAATGCTCCAATCTTCAAATAGATGAATGTCAAATGTAGTGTAATCCTACCCTGTCATCTCTATATATCTAACCAGACTTTGTCATGGTAAGACCGTTTTAGAATCAAAAGGTAACTTGCACAGTGACAACAAATAAGAGTAACAGGCACAACTTTACCCAGTCGCATTCTCTACTTGAGAGAAAATAAAAAATGAAATGAGAGCCGACAACTCATGGTGCAATGGGACTCTCATTCCCACACGGTCAGTGGTACACATCATCTTCATCCCTTGGTTACGGATGTATCTTGACTCCAAGCATGAGGCATACTACTTCCCAGACGAATTACATTACGGAATTACCAGGCACTCGTCTGGTTGATGAGTATCTAGATGTCTGCTAGACAACTGATGAGCCCCAACACTACTCCACCCATACTTTCTCCAGTCAGCAGAAAGCTGGTGCAGGGGATGCGAGATAGGGGGTCGGGTTCTCTACTGCCCGCCTTCCTTCTGTCATTGGAGCTGGGCAGACCTAGCCAGTGCCTGGGAAAAAGCTCTTGGTGTCCCTTGGCATTGTGGTCTTGCAGTCGCTGTGGTGCCACAGAAAAACTTGGATAACCATCTGCCTGCCTGCCTGTCGTCCTCCTGCCCTGCCCTGCTTCTCTTGCTCTGCCAGGCAGCTAATGCCAACCTTGTGCTTTCCTTGTCTCTGCCATCACCCGTTTATGTTGGGTTTGCTCTCCCACACCCCAGTGTAGGCTTCTGGGGCATTGCTTAGTGCCGCGTTTTGTAAATGTCGTCACCACCTCCACCTTAGTCGTCGTCATCTTCTTTCTTTCCTCCCCTTTTCCCTCCTGATTTGCCCCGTCTTTCTGACTACTCTGTCCGCTTGTCTGCCTATCTCTCTCTCTCTCTCTCTCTCTCTCTCTCTCTCTTTTCTTCCCTCCTGACTTGCCCCGTCTTTCTGACTACTCTGTCCGGACTACTCTGTCCGCTTGTCTGCCTCTCTCTCTCTCTCTCTCTCTCTCTCTCTCTCTCTCTCTCTCTCTCTCTCTCTCCCCCCCCCCAACTCCCACGCCCCCTTCTGTGTCTCACATCACTGCTTGCTTTTTCAGCCTACCGCCCTCCCTGGGAGCGATTGTTGTGTCGCTTTGTGGCCAGATCTTTTCCTGTCTGCCTGCCTCCAGCCCCTGCATAGCTCCATGCATTTCCCTTCCTTCCACACTGCTCAGCCCTTTCCAACCGTGATCAGCAATATATTGTTCTCTGCTGGCATGGCGCAAACAATAACTTGTGATTTAATGCTGAATGGCTTGACGCGCGTCTGGATATATGGCTTGGAAGTTTCTCGTGTACAACTTGCAGATTTGCTTTTTGAAAGTTTTGATATGGAGAGAGAGAGAGAGAGAGAGAGAGAGAGAGAGAGAGAGAGAGAGAGAGAGAGAGAGAGAGAGAGAGAGAGAGAGAGAGAGAGAGAGAGAGAGAGAGAGAGAGAGAGAGAGAGAGAGAATTAAAAAAGAGAAATGGAATTTTACGGTCTCAGCCGGTGTAGACTATGAGAGAACGTTGATGAGCAAAATCAGTAGAACGGGTTAGTTAGAGCACATCAAGTCACGGTGTCCCTAGTTATTCGTATTTTACGACTCGCGTAGGGAGACGTGGTGAGTTTATTCTTAGCACTAACCCACAAGGCAGGAGGATATTGCAATGCACTGTAGTCTGTAGCCTACAATACCACGTGAGTAGGTAGAAGTTATCGCCAATGTAGTCGAGATTTTCAAAATGCATTCACTAAATTTAATTTGATTTTTGTAATAGACTTGGCATTAAGGGACCGCACACTGCTTTTACCGTTATGCATGGAGCATACTTGGGAAGAGAAAGAGCCAATGACTCACGCCAGTCGTTCAACATGCAGGTAAACTGCATGGGCACTCGATGCATTCCTTTATGGCCGACCAGAGCTGTAGACACGCGTATGAAAGGGCACGAAATTTGTGTTTTGTCCATGATCGCAAGTGAAGCTGACGCTAAAGGTTTGCCGATACCGTGATCTTTTCCCTGAATTATTCGTGAATGACTGACAAAGAGACGCGCGAGCTGTCTGGGCTAGTCGGTCCTTTTCCCAGTTGAGTTCTTTGGCACGCGCAGTCACCCCACCCCCATTCAGGGCCGGATCTAGGGGGGTGCTGGGGGTGCTCGAGCACCCCCCCCCAAAAAAAAAAAAAAAAAAAAAACCTCCGTGGCAGCCGGGAGTTGGGGGAAGGAGGGAGGGGGGGGGGTGGTTGCTCAAATATGTTGATCTACTTCCCACCTCATCGGATATCGGCACACTTTGCTTGGTAGCAGAGACAGTATAGTTAGTAAAAAGCTTGGGAAGGAGGGGGGGGGGGGGGGGGGGGGGTAAAATATGCTGGGCCCAGATGCTGTACTACTCTCCACTTGGTATAAGCACACTCTACTTGGCAGCCAAGGTAGCTGGGGAGGGAGGGGGGGGGGGGGGTGCTGCTATAATTAAGATGCCTTCCTTTTGCTACTCGCACAGACAAATCAAACCCGGGCAGAGACAGGAAGAATCTGTGACCAAACAAAAACTCTTGGAAATGACCGCACTGCCAGATTGCACAGATTTGCACCATTTTTCTCAAAATTTTCCGGGGGGGCATGCCCCCGGACCCCCCTAGAGGGGCGTGCCTGCTTCGCAGGCACGCACTCGTGGCTTCGCCACTTCGATGAGAAGACCCTAAAACAATTTTAAGCACCCCCCCTCAAAAAACTTTGATCCGGCCCCCATTGTGCTGCTTCTCAGCACGGCCGTCATTGTTTATTGAACCATTCCGCATTTGTTCCCATGCTCTCTAAAGTCGCCTTTTACGACCATGCCGTTCCGTGCTTTCTGCACGGCTTGCACGAGCTGGGGACTCATCGCGTGCGGTACGTGCTGGCTTTCCGACGCTAATCTATTGGAGGATTAGTGGTCGAGTCGTGTGTTTAGCTTTGTCGGCGCTGCCTTCAGATTGGGTTTTCATAATGAAGGCTTTGGCAGTTGTCTCGCAGTGCTCTTTCGTGTCTGATCGGGTTAACTGGGCCCGTACCTCCATCAGCGTGGCTGTGTTTATTTCCCCAGTGCTCGTTTAGGTAATGCGGAACAGTCTGCACACTAGAATGCGTACAGATACCCGAGTGTTTGTGTGAGGGTCTCTCTTCGTTCTTGTCTGCAAAGACGCTTTGCCAACTGAGGAAATAAACGCACCGGCCCGACCCTTGTGATAAAATAGTTATTTATCTGAGATCACCGTGTCATGTTTGCTGATGAAATATTTTATGTTGATACAAGTGATAGCGTAATGCTATGTCATACTTGTAATGTTTACGGAATGCTATGGGAAAAAATCACATCGTTTCCGAAATGTCACAGGAGGGAACCCAATTTCTGATAACGGGGGGTGGGGGGGGGGGGGGGGGGGGGGGGGGGGGGGGTGTCAGTCCTTTTCGTGCATATCTTTATTAAGAACTTTGAGTTTGACCACTTTTTAAACATTAAACTTCTAGGAGTCCCTTCTTTTTCTTTGTTCGCTTTGAAGAAGTAGCTTGTGGAGCATGCCCTGGAATGAGACCGCGCGATTTTGTGACTGGCTTTGAGAAGAAAAGCTGTCCCCGTTGAGAAGCTGATGCGAAAGTTCTTTACTAAATGCATCAAAGTGAATTGAATGGCAACGCAATGGCTTTACCTACGGAAGACGCCTGATCCGTCTAGAAATGGAGTCTCCGAGCAGATATCTGCCATTGGCGGAGTGAATGCGGGGACCGGTTCTGAGAAAGGGATTCCCGCTTCCTTGGAGATCTATGCAAATGGATTGAATTGGAATCCTAGTCCCTGCTTCCTGCTGGAGAATTGCCCATGGATTTTTGGTCCCGTGCGGACCCATTCCCTCTGCTGCCGTCTGGGGGCAATGCTGGGCAGACAGAGAAGAGTCTGTATTTCCCATTCCCCAGCGCTGCCCCCAGCCTCCAAGCAAAGCATAAATAGATCTTACCTCCGCCGCAGTGGCCACCTGTGAAAGGAATGCCTGCTCTTCCTGCAGGGATTTCTGCGTGACTGCCCTCGCAGAATGCTTTCAGAGAAGAGCAATCCAAGACTTGAGGGCCACAGGAGCACGCCAAGAGTATATTTACCCGTTAGATTTGGCGTGCACGTAAAGGTGATGGTTTGGGTGTTGTGAGCGCAGACAACTTGAAATAACAATTGAGACGGCTTACCTATCTGCTTTAATTATTTATTGATTTTTTTCGTTTTTACTTATTCTCTTCAAGGTATCTTCTCCCTTGTTCATTCGCTGTGATAATAGTGCTATATCCGTTTTCGAATTGCGAGTTATTTTAGATTCGTGAGCTCCCCCCCCCCCCTTCCAAAAAAAAGGATTATGAAAAGAATGAAAAAATATCAATACGACATTCATTCCAGAGCTACAACGAAAGAAACTCGGGTACATAGACATCTTGGAAAGTCTATTGAAAATGACCAAAATAAAGTCAACGGAGAAAGTCAGAATTTTCCCAGGATTCTAGTTTTCAGGCACTCCGGAAATCAGGAAGTGTCAGTTAGGAGCTTGCAGAATAACGGTGCCTTTGCTCCAGGAATAGTCCGAGTCGCGGCAGATTGCAGGCTGCCTGTCCTGTAATTGCAAGGCTACACACAGATAATGGCAGAGGTCCACCCAAGACTGTGGTCATTTCCACCGGCCAAGACCAGGAAGACATCAATGAGGAAGCCTTGTAGTATAATCAGCTGTGAAGAACTCGGGAACTTCGCGGAAATGAAAGGCTTTACGAGGGTGACCTTTTGATAACGGAAAGATGCCTTCATGTACTTCGTTCGTGTGTGTGATGAAATGGAATTAATAACGCTAGCAGCGTTTTAACTGTCATTCAGCAAAGCTTTGCCTGCGCTCGTGAACCCGTGTGGCGAGTGAGAGTTAATGCGAGGAAGTATGAAATCTGCTTGCTCTTTTTACGTTAATGGCGCTTCACGATAAATTACATATACGAAAACAGCATCCCTTAACAAACTCATAATCAAAAAATGAACCCCGAGGTAGAAATTAATGTGCACTTTTTCTTTCCCTGTCCAGTAGCTGGGAAGTAACGGGATGTGCACTCATTACCTGCCGCGCATCGTTAAAATAGCCCAGCCTTGCTCCTCATTTACAAGAGGAGAATCTGCCCAGGACTAGAGGAAGCTGTGTACAGCTAATCCTTCCACTGGGGCCAATTACCTTCGTAATGAGAGAAAACCCAGCTCAAAGCTCCCAGTCAGCAGTAACGGCCACGGTTTGATTGCCGAGCCTGGCGTGAAGTGTTGATGGCGACTGGCTTCGTCTCCCTGAAGACCAGATTGTCTGGGAGCTGATTGGGCCTTCAAAAATCCGCGGTCTTCACCGCCTCTCCCCTCTTGACGCAGCGCCTCACTGGATGATTTCTTGCTGTAGCGAAACGTTGTGAATGAGGCGGTGGTCGTGGCGGCTCGTCAGGCAGGCATCCAGGCCCACTCTCTCAACCACTGAAGCCGGGATGGCCGAATTCTCATATTGACCGGCACGCCGTAAACCCCACGTCGATACAAGCTAATGCTGACCAGAGCAGACATTGACGGGACCTAGGACAATATTGCCCTGCCCTGCTATGCCCTGTTCTGTATTGTATTATACAGTACTGATGCCTCTGCAGCTCTGTGCCCAGTGATCCCTTTCCCTTGACTTCACCATCATTGGGGCTGACCATTCCGGTCGTTGATTCTCTAGGGCCTCAGGGGCGCCTGACAGTTCATTATTCTAACATGCACACACAGCCGTGTCTGATGAAGAAAGCAATAGGGATCTCGTACCCCCAGGTTTACTGAAGAAATAGAGGAAAGGTTATTGGCATGAGGTCGGATGACTGAGTTGGCAAGTGAAGGAAAGGGAATGGAAAACGGAAAAGGTTAAGTGGCTTCGCAAGCAGAGGGCAGAAACCCGAGTCTGCTGATAAAGCGTTTGGTATGTCTTCATTATGTATTGGAAGCTAACAGCTGCTCAAGAGCAGTCGTGCACTGACTGTTAGACGAGATGTTGTCCATGGAATGAAATTGGGCCCAGTTTGGCGGTAAAGTTTTGACTGACGCTTGTCCTCAAATGCGCATGTAAGAGAGTGAGTGAAATATTTCAGCACATTGAAAGCAGTCTTCTTCGACATTCATGAGGTTAAATGAAAATCGACTACTATCTAAATGGAGGATTATTTTGATTCAAACCTACGAGTTGGTAATCCCACTCAATTTGGGCCTTTGCTTAATTATTCACGTTGATTGAGACCCGGCGTGTTGTAAATCAATGACACAGACATTGAGCCTTGGGAGTTTGGGAATCTCACTTAACTCTTTGTGCATGCGAAAGCTGTTTTTAGTCATGAACAGTGACACTAAATCTGAACTTGAAGGAAAGTCACTCAATAAATGTATAACAGTACTCCAACTTGATGCATACAAAGAGACATTAGCGAAGCCCAACATGAGTTGCTTTGGGTTGTGTCCACTTGCGTGATAATTTCGACCAGTGACCCTCTAAAGGGGACTGCTGCACTTGTTCAACAGCCCATTCGTTTCTGAGGCAGAATGAGATGCAGTGACCCAGCTACTTACTTTTGGGAGACGTCAGACAGGTTCCCTTCCTGACGCCAATCTGATGGAGCCGGCGCCTTACTCTCTTCTTGCTCCCGCCCACCCGTGCTCGTGAAAAACGTGCCATGCAGAGGTGGTGCCTTGCATGCGTTGCACGTGCAGCAGGAATCTAATCCAGCTTAGCAAGAAAAAAAAATCATATCACTCCTAGCGACTGTGAATGGTTTTTGTTGCTGGAAGATGGATTCCGTGATAGGGCAAAGGCAACATTTTTTTGCTCTGTGTTCCTCCTTTGTCAGCTCTGCGTTAGCGTGAGGCGGGGAATAAAGACACGCATATGCTTGCAGTGCATGCGTCATGCAAAGAATTCTTCTCACTGGTGTGGAAGAGAACCTTCGTTTTAATACTCACCCATGGCCCAGACCATATCCTCTGTGAAGCAACGAAAAAATTGCCTGCAAGTCCAAAATAATACATTGGAGATTTCATAATCTTGCCTGTTTTGAAATAAAGCCTGTCTTGAGAGGCATATTGCTGTGGAAATTGTTTTTCAAAAGATGATGACGCGAGTTTTCATGGGATGCCAAAAGTGGTGCCTGGGTGCCGAGACCACAAACACTGCTTTGATTAAAGAAGACGTCAAGGATGAGAAAGATGGTGCTTGCGCACACTGTAATGGGATATCTTGGCCTTCCTGTGTGAAAATTAGGAAGGTAAGGCGGCTACCGATGTAGAAGGTGAGGGAAGTGGGTGGTTGGTTTGATGTTGGATACATTTCGTTAAACGCAGGGATTCTTAGATAAGGGGAGGCATGGCCTGATCAGAATAATGATACATCGTATGGAACGTTGGGGTCGGATCTAGAACACGTGTGGATTGCGAAATGCGTTGGTTGGAATCGCTAGAGGAACCGTGGAGGTCGATGAGTTGAAGGACGGAGTAGAGGCGGTACTGGAAATGTTTTCTCGGGCAGATCAATGATCTTACATTGAAGTACTGCTTGATGTACCAGTCTGGTCTGACGGGCCTATTGGAATGTAGACCAGGTCAGATGACTCGCTCCAGAACGCGCTGGCTGCAATTCGGTTTGATCAAGAACAGCCTGCCTTGCTGTGTAGTGGCAAATAAATCTCGCGTGTCGGTTTCTACCCATGTTACAATTATACTGTGTCTGGAGTTTGACATGGTGGCACCGTTCGCTTTGTAAAGAGCAAGTTCCTAATGCTCCTTATGTTCACGTTAGCCTGAGGTCAGTTGCCACGAAGTGCTTTATCCAGACTTTGTCCTGTAAAGCAGTTGGTGAATGCCAAGTGAGTCGAGTCATACGCAGTAGTATTTGAAATAAGTATTAACTGTGCGCTCTTGTATCCACTGCTTAAGAAAAAGAGACTGATGATTTCGAAGAAGCAAAATCACATCGAGTACACCTGTCCATCGAGCTGCAGCCGTCACGAAGCACACCTTGATGACCGGTGTACCTGGCTCATTCAAACAACAGTGTTCCTTGGAAATTGGGGTAGCAACGCGTCTCGCAGTTGTTCGTGCATTTGGCGGCCCCGAGTCGACCGCTGTGCACCTTGAGGAACCCGAACCGTCTCGATTTCACGGCCCCAGGGTCCCCGAGATTTCACGGCCCCAGGGGCCCCGAGAGGGCCGCCTGTCTTTAAAAGCACATCAACACTGTAACCGTGGGTCCGCCCCCTGAAGGCAAGGTCGTCGCCACAGAGCTGGGACATGAGGGTAGCGGACGTGGGGCTGATTTCATAAATCCTCCACAGGCAATCTGAATATTTATTGTGTACGTTATGGTTCGACCCGTCTGACTTTTCCATTACCCGATAGAGGCGTTTGCTGCGGCGCTTGACAAGATTTACATTCGGGCCGAGTGGCTCCGGTCTGACCCCTCCTCTCTGGCGCGAACGTTTCCAAGGGTTTGTGAAACTCAACCTCAACCTAACGTCAGGGCTTCGCTTTGTATTATGCAGAAAGAAAACGAGTTTGTTTTCCCGCCTCCTTCTTTGGTTTCGAAGACATTCTTTAAAAGCATTGTTTTCACTGCATCGTGCTGTGTCGACAGTGTTTCGACTGCTTGTCCCACGTGACCAAGGTCAGCGAAAATTTAATAAGATTTTGGTTGTCCTTGGATAGCACATTATTTTGTCTGTGACAAAAAGCTTATGGAGATCCCTCGAATTTTCACCGTGAACTTGAGTCCTCGTATTTGTATCTCACTCCTCTTTACTTAGGCGGTGCAAATATCATTTTTATGAGTAAGAAAAATTAAAGAGTTATTTGATTTTTATTTGCGCCTGAATCAAACCTTCATCGATTTTCAAACTATGCCAGAGTGGCATTATTAAAGTGCAGTAACAATAAACATTTTCGAGTCACCGCAACTTTTGAAAAGATATCAGTTAATTCACAGTTTGCGTGAGAGAACTGGGATGACGGGTAGGGTGGAAGATCACGTTAACAGCGCCAGTCTTGTCCCTGAGGCCTGTCTTCCTGCCCGTGGCTGGAGGTCATTGTGTGCTAACCCTGCTGTTGAGCACATACGCTGCTGTGCGTCCAGCGTCTTTGATCCTGGGATGCCTTGGTGGGTTTTATGGAGGTCCGGGGCGCTGATGCGGCGCGCGCCTATCCCTCTTCCTTTCGAGTCCCGTCAGGAAGGTGCTCAAAGCCTGTTTTCTCTCTTGCCCGCCTTCCCATCAGGTTCTCGTCCTGCTTTTACGTCCTCGTGTAATGGTGGCGTTAGCCTTGAAGTGCCATTTCCCCCATAGACAGGCTCTCTGACCCTTGCAGACCCTGCGATGCCATGCATTATGTAGCTTGGCCCAGGGGCGGAAGAACCCCAGCCTTTGTTCTCTCCGGGGCCGATGCCTTGCTTTGTTATAGGCCCCTAGTTTTACGTCTTTCCGCGGCTTTCCATGCCTCGGGGCAGTTGCGTGGCTTCGGGGACAACCCCCATTATCTGTTATTCTGGGGAGGTGCCTTTTATCTACGCCGGTTGTTCCTGGTGAATTGAGTTTTGCGCCTTAATGTCTTGCAGCTTGGGACCACTGAAGAAACTCACCATCTCATTGAATTAAGTTTGACTTGCGGAAAAAAGTAAACGTGTGGATCATTCACTGAGCCGCTAGAGTTGGTCCCAAATACCTAGCAACCAGGGGTTACAACTGATGAGGAGACATCGAGTGGTTCCAGTCGATTGTTGTGCCTCGATTTCGTACTTTGTTCAGGAAGAATGGCGGGAATGCGTAACTGTAAGCAATGTTGTCAAGATAGTCTAGATGTGGTGGGTCGCCTTTTTGTGGTCTGTTTCCGATGCAGGAAGGAGACAACAGAGACCTAGTGCATTTGCCATTGAAATGATGGTAAAATAGGAAAATAAATTTGAAGTGCAGATAATGCTCCTCTCGTGATTTCCCCAAGTCCTTGGCATCATGGCGCTTTCCGAAGTTTTCCGGCGTTCTGAATGGTATTTCGAGGCCAATTGCTAGGCTGGATGTTCCTGTGGCTGTCTTCTCCTCGTCCATTACGGTGCTGGTGACCGCAGGTTTTAGGGCTGGCCTGGTGGAGCGCAAGCTGGGCCGTGTCAACTGTGACTGACCGTCCCGCCCTTCCATTCCTGGCTATCATCTTCCCCTCGTTTTACGCCTGTCTGCCCTGAGGAAGTAGCACCGGAATCCAGTTCTTGCAGGAGGTCGTCGATCACTATCAGGTCAATATTTCTTCTTGTGGAGGACTGCTCTGCTCTGGGCTGCCTGGCTCTGGGCTGCCTGGCAGGCTGCCGGTCTCTCTGTCTGTCTGGGCTGGCCGACTTCGGCTGCCGTCGGCATGCCTGCCTAGTGGCAGGCAGCGAAGAATGGGCGCCGTTGGAATTCGCCCCTCCGCCCCCGTCGTCTGCCCTCGTCCCAGTGTCTGAACCGACCTTTCGCCACCCGGGTCTGTCGGCGCAGTTGATCACTGTTTGGAGAAACAGAGCCGTAGTTGAATCCACATGATTGCTGTGTAGTCTCGGTCGAGACCTTGGCGAAGACGGTGGTTATGGTGCGGAACTAAATGCACGAAATGTGATGGTGGAGGGAGCTAGAGCAAATGTCAATTAATTCTCTGTTTGTTGCAATAGTGTGTTTTTCTTTGCAGGACACACTGAATTAAGATTGAACTATAACAGACAAACGCACCACTGTTATTTGAGAAGTCGTTGCAGACTGCTGGTTTGAAATTGTCCAAAGGCAAGTGCTGAAAAAACTTGCGACTCCTGCACGTCTTCGTGTGACCTCTGTACCGGGGAATCGCTTATGTGCACGCGTTAGAGCCGGCAAAACTTGCACAGCGAAGTATTCCTGCTAAAACACGAAGAAAATCTCAAGGGTGCGTGTTCTTTTTTCCTGACTTGGATTTAGTCAGGCGCGACATACCGGCGAAAAAATTAAGTTACTCCCCACAGATTTCCCTGGAGTTTTGAAGAACTTAAAACTTAAAGACGTTTGTATAATGCAAGATAATATGCTGTCGCGCTCTCTCTCTCTCTCTCTCTCTCTCTCTCTCTCTCTCTCTCTCTCTCTCTCTCTCTCTCTCTCTCACTCACACACACACACACACACACACACACACACACACACACACACACACACACACACACACACACACACACACACACACACACACACAAACACAAACACACATTCCTCATCTTCCATTTTCAAAGTCAACCCTTAACCGCATAATTAAGCAATGTCAGGGGTTTAGCAAGTGAAAAATGTCGAAGTGGAATTCGTACCATTTGTTCCCATTTTCTAGTACGGAAACTGTCAACACGGAACAGGTGTAGTTTGCTATCATATATATTTCTCGTGAAGGTCAGTATTCTGTTTCATAAACCTTGCGTTTAATTAAACTAGTTGTAAATCATCAATGAGAGGAGTAGCTAAGTAGAAACAGCTTGCTTAGACAGCAGGAAACATGTACAAGAACAGTTGGTGATATATTGCCACTCCACCATTCCTTCCTTAAACCTTGAAAGTTCTGCCAATTTTTTTTCAAAGCACGATTAGGCGGCGGGGGGGGGGGGGGGGGGGGGGGGGGGGGAGGCGTCGGTAGGTCGTCCTGAACTTTTTTCTTTTTAATTAAAAGAGGCCAGATTGAACATAAACCAAACTTTTTTTCATTGAAAACACTTTTCAAAACCTGTAATAATGGATTCCCAGAGTGCTCGTAGGGCAGGGAAGATGGGATCAGCCCGCACTTCGTTGTTAACCGTCAGTTCCTTTACTCTTCTTTTTTTTCCGTGATCGAAAGAAAGTGCAGGGTCTGAAGAAAAAAATAAGGTCAGTCGAGTTGCCGTAACCACAATCATTTTTTGAGTGTGGCGTAATTGTTGACTGCGCAGTCAACATAATTTTCATTGATCAATGTAAGCTCTCATGGCACTGGGAGTCAAATTGTCAGACCCTGTTGAAAGAGTCCCAGAACTCAGGAACTTCCATGGCTGCTTTTACAAATAAGGATGATCACTCTGTAAACCTTTCTAAGCAGCATCCCAAGACATGAAAGGTAATGTAGTCGAGCAATGCCACGACTAAGACCGGATTCGAAGTCAAATGACGGCTTGAATCAATATTTAGAATGACGTTTTTCTCATGTTTTCTTTGCCTCTACTCACTTGATGAAAAGAAACTGTTTTCATCTTGTGGACTAAGAGTTCACGATGTTTCGGAAGGGCTGGGAAAGAAGATGGAGACGATTGGAAGGGCAGATTTTTTCAAATAACCGTTGTTGGTGCCGACCAACGGGGCAGCTCTTGGCGATGTTGACGTTCTGTTGGGAGGTTGTTTGAAAGAGAGCAGAGAAGGCCGGAACGATAGTCGAAATGCTTTCATTGGATTTCCCAGGAGACGAGTAGACAGACTCAGCGAACGTCAGTGCAGGAGTCCCTGCAGAGGACACCGAGGAGGCCACCTTGTGCTCTCCCGCCTGGAGAAAATCGAAGCAGCCATCAGTCGTGAAGGCCGAGTACTCCTTTGTGGCCTCATGGGAGAAAAATGCCATTGTGCCAGATATTAAGTCAGCACGAGCATCCCACTTGTGTGATCCATGGCTGAGGACCGTCGGGGTAGGACTGCCTTCAACGGGGTCACCATTGGCGCTTCGTCATGTATCGAGTCTATGACATTTTGCGAGAAGGGGGGGGGGGGGGGGGGGGGGGGGGGAAGCTTTGTCCAGAGCTTATTGCAGGAACCACGGCAAAATGAACCGCTTTTAGTGTCAGCATAATTAGGATAGAGAATTCGAGTCCAGACAGTTTTACCTCTTGCATCTTGTGTGAACGAGATGACTTCATTTCAATTATTTTTTAAATGCAAAACATGTCTGTCGTGGTTGCTCATTTTCGTTATCGCGTGTTTGGCGAAATAGGTTTTATGTGTGTTCCTTGTAGTTCGTGATTATTCACTCATTGTGTGCCCTCAGTCAGGAAACATCAGCTGTGTCCCTGATGTAGAAAGAGAGCCCCTGCCTTTGCCACCGAGCTTCAATTCGTCACGCAATAATTGGGGTCATTGGTGAATCGTGATTGTGGTTGGGGACTGCCTGATCATGACGATGAGCTAGTTTCCCTTGTTTTACCATGTGCTCTGCATCCTTACAATCCCCTTTCCCATCACAGAAATGCAGCTGTGCCCTGATCCACCCCAAACATCTCCCCACCTCTACCGTTACACCCCAAACCCTACCCTACATCACCGCTTGCCATCCCAATACGGTCCATATCTGCAACTCAACCCCACCCCCTTTCTCTCATTCCGTCCCTCCCTCCCTCCCCCACCTCTCTCTCTCTCTCTCTCTCTCTCTCTCTCTCTCTCTCTCTCTCTCTCTCTATCTATCTATCTATCTATCTATCTATCTATCTATCTATCTCTGCCCTCCTCATCTATCATTTTCTTTGCCCCCCTCTACCGTTACACTCCTCTCCCTACCCTACATTACCACACTTTCGATCCCAATCAACATTCACGGTCTATCTGCAACCCAACTTCACCCCCACCCCCTCTCCGTCCCTCCTCTCTCTCTCTCTCTCTCTCTCTCTCTCTCTCTCTCTCTCTCTCTTCACTTCTGATCTCCATCATCTCTCCCCTGTTCGGGTCGGGAACTGGAACCCATGTATACACTTCATGGAAGAAGACACAAAGTCAGATTGGTCTTTGCCAGAATGGAAGTAATGTTTATAGTGCGTCTCTCGCGTGCCTCCACAACGGCACACCTGCACGGCCACCGGGAAATTCCTTTCCCAACAGGACCCCAGGTAATGGCGCCATGTTTGCACCTGTTCTGTAGGACTGGTAAACTTACCCCAGCAGCAGCACACGCACTCGTAAGGGCTCGGGACGAGCTCGATCTGGAGATGAGCCACGTCGATCGGTGGGAGTCAATTACGTCATTATCGAATTCTCTCTGTCAGGAGAGTTACAGAATGCTGCGAACGGGCAACGTTTTGCGCACTTAGCGAAATGCTTCCTGTACAAGCAGAAGGTGTCTGGGTGTTGTTGTGTTGCTCGCTTCCAGTCGGACGCCAGCTCAAGGGGACTTCTCGCAGCCAGGTCTTCTCTGCGTGGAGAGCGTTTTGTTATCAATATCCGAGTATTGACTGTGTAAATAGTCATGGCCTTACCACAAAAGCCCTGTCAAGTCTGCCCTCGGGCTGCGTCGGGTCGAACGGGGCTTTGAATATTATTAATCCAAGATCTCTTGCCAAGAAGACTGGGACTGAAAACGCGAGGGAAAATTGTTGGTGGAGGTTCGCATCGAGTCTCTCAGACAAGCGCGACTTTCCTTCACCAGTGGACCCGCGTCATTGCAATTCTAACCATAACACCTGTAGTCAGCAGTCCATGATTAAGGGATGTGAAAGAACAGTCGTAGAGGACACCGTGGTGAGCAGAACAGAGACAAAGTTTGCTCATTGCATTGGAATCTCGTTGTGGTGACACGTGCTCCTTGCACGCATGAAAGTTTCCAAGCAGATGGGTTGACATTCGCCGCGTGAAAAGAGGGTTTTGTAACCCTTTCCACTAACCCAGCCCAGCTACCCTGTCATGTCACCCATCTGCGATAACTACCAGTGCTGCACGATCTACTACCTCTATGCATATGCTGTCTACTGAGGACATGTAAACATACACACACACACACTCACACTCACACACACACACACACACACACACACACACACACACACACAAACACATACATGTACCCTTTCACATCATCCTTCTGAGATGCCTATCACTGCTACCCCATCGACTACCTGTATGGTATACATGTATTGCCCAGCTATTGCAAGACATGTACACATGCCATGTTCGTAAGTCAAGAGCGTGGCTCTCCAAATGTCGCAACAACTTCATGCAGCTATGACTGTGCACACAGGGATCGTTTTGTGTGGCTGGTGTCAGGGTGTGTAGCGAGGAATGGAAAGTCCTTCGCTGTATGTCTGGTCACGAGTGTTGACACTCTCTTCCGAGTTAAGCACGCCGTCCTGATAACTGGGCCAGTCGTCGAGCCTTTTCCAAGTGGAAGGCTGCTCTTCGCGCATGTCCATTGACTGCACGCATATTGTGCATGCTCAAGTAGTTGACATAAGACGAGAATCTCGAGCCTTTTTTATTTTTTTTAATTTTTGTTCATGCCCCCTATCACACTTGGCGTCCTTTCGTCTATGACATTTCGTGTATCAGACCGTTTTGTAAACGTGGGCGTGTGCCTTTCTTTCAGTCGTGAATTTCTGTGGCATATGTTTATTCCCCTTTAGGCGTGTTGTAAATGATTCATTTTGTCTACGAAGACGTCTGTCTTATAAATGTTTAGAATATCTTTATCTTCCGTGAACGACTCTGGTCTGCTTATGTACCAGTCTTTCATCTTAACACTCGCCTTACCTTTTTACCTCTCTCCAAAGTCTGGCTTTGTCATGTCTGCCACTCCCTCTCGAATGTCTGCCACTACCGTCTGTCTTCCCCACCCCACCCCAACCCCTATCCCTTTTTTTCGCGGAGATCTCGAGTCTGCCTCATCATCTATCGATCGTTCCATCATCATCCGTCTCTAGGGGAGGCAAGGGAAAAAATCCTGCACTTTTTCCTGTTGGCGTAGTCCGAAGCCAGAGGGCCTCCGGAATTTTTCCTGTGGGACAGGGCGGGGAGACGGAAACAGTTGTGGCTGGCTCCTGGCTCGGAGAGCACCGCAAACACAGATAGCCGCCAAGTGGACAGGAGAACTGGCCGGTGATCGGTCGAGACTGCACCCCACGTACAAACAAATCTTTGTGTACTTTTTTTACCCCCACTATTGTTCATGCCAGACAGTTACAGAGTGTTCGCCGCAACGTAGACTCCCTCTTTTCTTATGCTGGGGCGCTTGGACGTGGAGATTTCAGCGCTTGACCGGGTTTTATACCGGGTTCTGTATTACCGGAGATGCAGAGAGAAACCACAGTATGTGTCGAAGGGAACTTACACAGAACAAGATTCCCAAACATTTTTTTCTGAACTGCAGATGTTCAACATAGTGTGGTTCCACTTTTGCATCTTGACTTAATATTTTTATTCATTTCGCCTCCGTATACCGTGATTAGAATGCGGGACAGGCACATCGTAATAACAATGTATTGTGCTCATTAATTGATCATTTTGATTTCTTTTTCGAGAATACTCTTCTTGTGTAATTACAATCGCTCCCCTCCTCCCGTTGTTGACATTACGGAACATGCATAGATAAGCACTTGTTGTGTTCTAACATTAATCACTAACGATACATGATGGTCATAGTCTTATTGGTATCCCAGTATTGAAGATAATGATTATGCGTTTACAAAGGGTGGTTGCCTTTCTCTCTCAACACCGCCTGACTGGACGACCGTCCTGGAATGAGAACCTTTCGACATGGCTCCTCTAATCCTTGGGGGTGTTTGGCTGCGATAAATGTAATGGACGTGCGCATCCGCTCATCTGCTCCCCATCCTTCGAGCCATCCCGTCTTTGCCCTCCGTCTGCCTACGCAGCCATTTTTCGCCCACCTCGACGTCGATACTTTGTGAATGCCTGGGAAATTTAAAGACGTTGAAACGTTTTCCAGAAGACGGACTTAGAGGATGTTATCGAACTTTCTGTCAGGTTTTGGAAGAGATCTTCATAGCAACCTTTTCCAATGACATGTTGGCGCTTTGGGATGCAGCAGTTTTCATGCGGATACGTGTACGATTCTTCTTGCAAGTTTATATTCAGTCGATATGGCTGGCTGGCTGAGAACTCGTAATGCATCTGTTAGGTAATCTTCTATAAGCATCTCTCTCTCTCTCTCTCTCTCTCTCTCTGTCTCTCTCTCTCTCTCTCTCTCTCTCTCTCTCTCTCTCTCCCCTACGTCATTGCCCAATTGTCTCATTTTCACTCGTTCGTTTGGGAAGCGTGTCCTAGATGGATGCTCGCAACACGAGTGTTGACGCTGCAATCGATAACATGTCCCAGGAGACGGGAGTGGACACGGGAGGAGGCTGGCAGTGGCTATTGCTGTGGTCAGTGGCGCTAACGACCCCACTAGGGGACGCCTGCTGCACGCTCCTGCCTGCACAGTCAGGGGAGCTCTAACTGTTACTTCTTGCTGTGACTCAGCCTCCAAGTTGGCTTCAGCTCATGCGCCATGTTCTGAACGGATTATCCTGTCCGAATTTGCCCTGGGCCAGATGCCGTAACCAGCTTTTTAATTGAGAATGGCTTGTTGGTGGTATAGGGGAGCTTGTGGCGAGTTACCGGGGTTGTTTGCCCGGTGATGCGGAAGTAAAGACAGCTGTGTGAATTGACTGGATTATTGGGAACCCGTTATAGTGGGATGGTGCTTCGATAAACATACTTCTATGTGTACTTGTAATACACACCCGATGGATCTTTTTAGTTTTAGCTCCTCGTGTCCAATCCCACAACTCCCTTGTGTAAGTCTTTCGAAATATCGCATTATCTACACAGAATCTTGTCAACTCATTGCTGTCCAAGCTGCTATCTGGGCCAGGTGTTGACCATAAGACTCTCACGACAGTCGCGATATTAGTTCCGAGATCGAACTACAATTTTTTCATAAATCGGATTTCTAATAAGGCACTATGGATCCACTGATTTTCCATTTGCATAACCCGTGATTATCATTATCCTGTTGAATTCTAGTTCCTATCGTCTTCTCTGCACGGAATGGCTGGAATCTTTGGGGGCGAGGTAAGTTTAACCGACAACAAGAGGAACTTAACCTGCCAGACCCCTGGCCAGTGCACAGGTCATGCGGCCCTTCATTATCTACATTGTTCCGATAATACCCGGGGCGCTCTGAGGGATTTCATCCTTCGCCAAACGCGGTTAGTCATCTGCCATCGGTTTTGTTCCTGCAGCCTGGGCCTTCCCCTCTCGTGGATCCGTCAGAGGTGATCCTGCAGCCGCATTACCCCAATCAGCAATTCATCCCCTGACGAAATTGGGTTTACCGTGGGGCCTGACCCCACCGCCCTCCATTGACCTTGTCAGGAAGAGCGCACCGCGCGCTGTCTGCTAACGTCTTTAAGGGGACAAGTCCGCGGAGACTCGCCTCCAGCCTGCTGAAGTGCCTCGTCACGGCTGCGGTCTAGGGAGAGTCTCCTCCTGAGGCGGTCTTGAGCTCAAAAGCTTTCCATCAGGTCTGACGGTCGGGGAAAACTTCAGCATTGGGACGCTTTTCTTCCTCTCCTCCTCCTCCTCCTCCTCCTCCTCCTCCTCCTCCTCCTCCTCCTCCTCCTCCTCCTCCCTTCCTCCTCCTCCCTCCGTCCTCCTCCTCCCTCCCTCCTCCTCCCTCCTCCCTCCGCGTCCTCCTCCCTCCCTGTCCTCCCTCCCTCCCTCGCCTCCCGCCTCCTGCCTCCTCCTCTCTCCTCTCTCCTCCTCCCTCCTCCCTCCTCCGCCTCCTCCTCCTCCTCGCTTCCTCCTGATCCTCCCTCCTCCTCCTCCTCCTCCTCCTCCTCCTCCTCCTTCTTCTTCTTCTTCTTAGATCAATTTTTGAAAGTAAAGGCGATGTCTTGAAAGTGCGGAAACCTTTGAAATTTACTGAAGTCGGCGAAACCTCTCATGGTTAGAAGGCATTCCAATTTTGACTCAAGGCAGCCGAAAGGTGAATTTTTTATGTACTCGTTTACTGCAACTGATGGCTTCTTGTATTTATACTTCAACGGATTTTACGGTCACCTTTGCAAAGCGAAGGCACGGACAGCAACATCCCACTCGCACGTTATCCTTGCGCAAATAAGCTCCAAGTCGGAGATGGTTTCGGTATATCCTACTCAAGGAAACTAGTTTGACGGAAGACATGGGGATTTTACTCGGCAGCGATTTGATCTCTCCCGGTGCCCTTCCTTGCCAATAAGTGAACATCGCTTTTGAACAGTTGCAACTATTAGTCCAACTTTTTCTGGGTTCAAGTTTTGCTGTCCACTTGACACTGAGGGGTCCGTGAGCCCTTAGAGACAGAAAATGCCAGGCCTCTGTTGGAAGTGGCTTCATAGTGGCCGTGACTTGGGAAGAGTGCAGCGTTTCGATCGGTTGGAGCGCCCCGGGACGAGTCAGTGGGATCGTTTCTCATCCAGGCCCAATGAGAAACTTCTTCCTGGTCCAATGAAGTTTTCTCTCGACGCCAGACTGTTGGCTTGGGACGCTGGGGCATTGACAGACGGCATGGGCCTGGGTGATGAGATGGGGTCGAGAGGTTGGAAACCTCTGGGATAACCTATTCTTCTTTGAGAAGATAAAGGGTTATGGACGTGTGTGTGTGCGTGTGTGTGCGCGCGCGCGTGAGAGTGAAAGAGGACAAGGAGGAAAAAGCCGACGCAGCAGAGAGGAAGCCAGAAGACAGACCTCGACGATGTGGGGTTGAATGGAGAGATAATGTCAGCCATTTTAGAAAAGACCTTGGTGGAGGCTGAGGCTTTGGTGTGAGGGTGAGGGTGGACTACTATTACCAGTATTTGGTGATTGTACATTTGCGCTATGGAGGAAAGATTGATGGAACATATGCAGTAAGTGGGGGGGGCCGGGTGCCAGGGTCACCAGGGAGGTACTGACGACAAAATATAGAGAAACAACTAAGCGCAGCAGAAGAATATGAAATGGAGGATCGGGATAGGGGTTGTATGGGGGAGCAGCTGGAATGGAATAAGGGGTGCTAGGGGAGGGGGTGGGGGTGGGGTTGGGGGGTTTGGCAAGTAGGATTGAGAGGGTCGAGCAGAGATGTGGGGATGCCAGGACATGGCCGGTTTCCATAGGAGGGAGATACCTTTCTTATATTTGATTGGCTGTCGAGTGGCTGCACTTGGCCCTCACCGCCTGCCCGCTAGTGGGAGGTCAATGAGACAGGCGTGGCGGGAATGGGTGGGGATGCCTGGGCTTAGCTGCCTGCGCTTGGGCCCTACGGGGCGAAGTCTGTCTGGGAATTCCGCGCTTCTCTATGGGACTGGAAAGTCAGCATTCATCTTGATTTGCCTTGTCGATCTTCGAGGTTGTATCTCGAGATAGTAATTCATGACTAAGTGGTCACCATGATATCACTGATGTGGACTGAATCTGATTTAAGTGACTCCTGAGGCAGAATACAATGCGTGAGAGAGAGAGAGAGAGAGAGAGAGAGAGAGAGAGAGATTGATCGATTGATTGATCGACATATTGATTGATTGATTGATTAGCCGACGACGACCCATCAGTTTACAAGTGTACAAGATTAAAGCGAAGTGCACAAACAAAAGTTTTACATGTATATGAACCATTGATGAAAGGATACTGCCACATGAAGACATGCAAGAAACCAATAATAGCTCAAACGTTGTGAAATATTTCTGCGTTGGCGTAAAACTTTTCACACTAGGCTATTAAAGAGAGAGAGAGAGGGGGGGGGGGGGGGGGGGGGGGTATTTTCGTGGCTCTATGGTCAAACTGATGAAAATGAGATTCACAGGTCGCGCACGAAAACGTTTTCTTAGGCAACATAAAAAGATGACATTGCGTTTCACCGAGCTTAAAGTCAAGTATTGTCTTTTCACAAACCTTGAAGACTTCTGTAATATATTCATACGCTCATTTTGATATACAAGGAAGGAAATGCTGATTCAGTGTCCATTTTTCGACTTTATATCGCTCGAAGGTGCAACAATTGTTTGAGTTAATGTAGCCACCAGAAGGTCACTAGTTCTGTTCCCGCCAGAGGTCCGAGACTTTTCTTGTCTGTTACGCGCAGGGTGTTCTCTCTCTCTCTCTCTCTCTCTCTCTCTCTCTCTCTCTCTCTCTCTCTCTCTCTCTCTCTCTCTCTCTCTCTCTCTCTCTCTCTCTCTCTCTAAAGTTCAACAATCGCTTGGATTAATTTCGCCATTAGGCCAACAACAACAAAACTGTTGTGGTTAAGGTAACATGGCCAAAAAGAATAGTGTCGGTACATCGTCCTAACTTTATTTTTCCTTTTTCTTTTCTTTTCTTTTTCTTTTTAGAAGAGGTCAGATTGAACACAAACCGTAATTTCTTTAACTAAAAACGTTTTTTGAAACTTAAGTGGTGGATTCCCTGAGTTCTCTTTGGGCAGGGAATATGGGACACCACACAGTTGTTTGTTTACCGTCTTTTCCTTTCTTTTCTTTTTATTTTTGAATGATTGAAAAAAAATGTTTAGGGGAGGAAAAAAATAGCGTCGGTCGGGTTACCGTAACCACATCTCTCTCTCTCTCTCTCTCTCTCTCTCTCTCTCTNNNAAAAAAATCTATAGATTAAGAAAAATTCTGAATTACTCATTCGGTCAAGAGGTTGCCCAAAACATTTAGAGCAAAATCATGGAAAGCATGCAGTATCAAGAGTTTCTTAATGTAGAATTCACAGGTGAATTTATTACAACAAGCAGCAACTCACACTGAGTGTTATGAAGTCTTTCCACTGTGTTGAAGTGAAGAGTTAACTGCCCTTTGACCACACACGCACACACTGCCTTTAAGGTGCTCGACGCCGACTGACTCGCCTAAATCGTTGTTGAACTTTGATAAACCAACAGATAGCTGCTGATTGAGAGCGATATCGACAGAGATTCGGATGATTCACACTAACTGCAAGCAGTGAGTCTGAGAAAGATTTAAGAGGAGCATGGACGATGGAGGTAGCAATCGCCAGTCGGCGAACAGATACGAGATAGCTGCCGATTCTCCGATTCAGCGATTGAAAGTGATATCGGCAGAGATTCGGATAGAGTTCCACTGACTGCAAGCAGTGAGTCTGCGGAAGAATTAAGAGGAGCATGGAGGCAGCAGTCGTCGAACAATCACTCACCTTCAAAAAGTTGTATTTCACGATCTGATCGGAATTAACATGGCAGTAAAGGCTGAATGATTCACTCAATCGAGTAAGTGGGTCAGGCTGTACATGCATCTCAATCACTACTGAAATAGTGAAAATGTGTGCAACGATTAGCGCGCTGCAACATTCGACGCGTTTTCTGCGATTTCTGCATTGAGCTAATATAAACATGATCGAAATTCAACGAAAAACTTCACCTCGGGCTCAATGCAAATGGCGGCGATTGGAAAGGCTGAAACTTCTGCGCACATGCGCACAACGGATCTTTGATGTAAACACCTGATCCGTTTAACTGCCAATGTGTTTAAGATTTTTGTGGCACAGTGAAAATTTGCAGATATTTAATATTGCAAACTAAATTCATGGTTTATTCCTCCAGTACACATCACTTAATGATGAATGATACTTAAATTTGAGCGATACCAGTGCCGCATTACAAAGTTTTGCATAGTTTATCCTGTAAACAATCGAAATGAGCTGAATAACGAACATTTGGAGGTTAGAAAAGACAAACCATACATATTAAAATGTTGAAAGCAAATAAAGTAAGTAACTACATGATTGTATTAGACTAAATCTACCTCAGTTTGGAATTATACTTTAATTAAAGCCATGAGCGAGTTCATTCATAAACACATAAACATGTCGATGTGTTTAAGTGCGAGTTCATTCATAAACACATAAACATGTTGATGTGTTTAGGTGATGTCCATCATAAACGGGTGATGTGTTTATTAAGCACTTTCTTAAACACATGACGGATCTTCTTAAACACATGACGCGTCACAATTTTTTACAGTGCAGTTGTTTCTCTTGCGCCCTCCAGACACGTCTTCTTCCCGCTCTGGTGCTCTGTTCTCTCTCTCCATATCCCCTGTCACCCGCCCCTGCCCCCTCCAACCTCACCCTAGCCTCTTGGCCCAGCAGCTCTGCACCTCCCTTGACAGTTTCATCCATCAACAGTATCGCTATACTGGGAAAAGGCATTGATTCAGTCAATTGCCTGACACCCAATCGCCGGTCATCGCTCATAAGGACCACACTTTGCGCGGCATGGCTGTTCATCATCAAACACTGGGTTTTCTCCACGGGAGTGGCTGTCCCTCGGGACATTCCAGCACTGTTCATCTTAGTCGTCTCGGGCCGACTGCCTCTTAATATCAAGATGTCTTGGCATAGGGATTTTGAAGAGAAGAACGTTGTCGCTCTCTTATGGAACAATGCCACGAGGGCTTATATGCAGCTCAGCAAGCTTTTCGGTGTTTTGTTCTTAGATTGTTGGCTCTGGAGGTAGCAACTGATCTCCGAGTGAGTGAAAAGTTTTGGGCCTGGATGGCTGACTCGTTCAGCGATGAGTCCCAGGGCTGGATGAATATGGCTCCAGACCGCTATGCGAGAAGGTGACGTCTCCCGCGGCGCTGATGGCAGCCGCGGTATATAGGACCGACTGTTCTGGTGCCAGACACCCCGCCGCTGGACTGCCTTCTCTTGATGTCCAGGAATTGTTGCCTGGCCGCACGTAGCTTTTGACGGATGGAGGACGGGAGCACCCGCTCTCGGTTGTTTTTGTTTTTTACGTTGAGATATATTTGTGCCGGGAAGACTCCTCAGATTTTCTTTTTCGAACGGGAAATTGATTTTTAACAGAGTGCTCGTGGCTGACATGACTAAGTTTGTGTTATCTCTATGACATAATTTAATGGTTGTATAAATGTTTATTGCGATGATGGAGAAGGAGGATTTGGGGGGGATGGTAAACACCTCCCTGTGGGTTGAGTGTAAGAATAGACCACCCCGTCTCCCTTTGCGATTCGAGGAAGGCGAATAACTAGGGAAATCGAGACTTTATTGGCTGTTACTAGCGCCCGTGATTTTGTAGTCAATGGCCGTACCTAGCCTACATAAAGCTGATCGTAACACTTCATTCATTCGTTTGGGGGCAAACAAGGTGAGATATCAAAAGTAATGCTTTACGTTGTCCTAATTACTATTTCTCCAGTTCGCTATTTTTGTGACGTATACATCATCTAAGCCTTGCCTTTACTGCTCATTTTATTGGACCCTACCTCTAGAAAGAAACTTGCCTTTACTGCTCATTTTATTGGACCCTACCTCTAGAAAGAAACTTGCCTTTACTGCTCATTTTATTGGACCCTACCTCTAGAAAGAAACTTGCCTTTACTGCTCATTTTATTGGACCCTACCTCTAGAAAGAAACTTGCCGTTACTGCTCATTTTATTGAACCTACCTATAGAAAGAAACTTGCCTTTACTGCTCATTTTATTGGACCCTACCTCAAGACAGAAACTGGGACTGCTGTCAGGGCAACTCCAAGTGCCCCAGCGGGAGCACCTGGGGCGCAAAGCACGTGCAAAGCATCCGGCAGCGCGAGTCGGCACGGTGGATCGTGCGGCACGGAATGGCAGCACTCCCGTAATGGATTGGTTCCAGGAGGGAGAAAGGTGTTTTGCGCTATGAAGGAGTCCGGTGGACGTTTTGGCCTCGGGAGAAACTGAAAACGGAGCCCCATCCAATTGCCGCCAGTCTATTGGATATCTTCCTCCCCAGAGAGTCGTTGTCTGCCTCTTTCGACCCTTGAGTGTCGGGAAAAGCCACGTCCGGGAAAGGTTTCAATAGAAGATTTATGCGTCCCTTTATTCGTGGAGTCTTTCGTCCTGTTCATAGTCTCTTGATTCCTCTCCGTCTAGACAGCTGGATGAGAAGCAATCTTCATTGTTTATACCAGGTCGTCTTTCATCTCCCTCATGACGGGGAGCATGCGTGCAATAAAAATACATAGGCCGGGGAACCGGCTTTAACTTGTACATCACACCTCAAACGACCCCTTGCCCTACTTACGCCTATAAACGATGGAGGCAGAAGTGAAACGCCCCGAGAAAAAACACACCGGCTCTCACTTTAATCTCAGCGGCGACCGGTGGTGTACATGGTGGCTTTGAACCGCCCCAAAATGCTATCTGTGTGAAGAGGAACATTCGTGCCTATCTGCTGCTCAAAGGAGCCTGGTGAAGAAGAATGTCTATCACGCCTCTTGTCTGTTAGCGCGGCCTGGGCAGCAAGTCATTCGCCGGTGAAGGGCATTCATCTTTCAATCCTAAAATATAAGCGTGTTTGGGTTTGCCTGTGCCGGTACATTTTGTTTGTCGCGCTTTTTTTCTCTCTCTCTTCTCTTTTCTTTCTTCTTTTTAAAAATATGTTGTAGCCCCCTGCTCATCCTTCGTTTAACTCGTTACGAGTTGGTGTGTGACGCACCGGTTGCTTTTTGCGACTTTATATCACCCTCTCAACAGGAAGCAAACTTTAACCCACAGAAAAAAAGTCTGCCACTCCGAAGTTGTTTTCAGTGTAACCTCGTGGTAAGCACGTTGTGAGCACTACACATGTCAAATAAAAATGAAGGAGGAGCATATGAAAGTTCTTGTATCGCTACAATACTGCATGCTTGAGGTACACATAACGAGCTCATATGCGCGGCATTTGGAAGCTTGGTGCTTTAGTTACGATAAAGCTGCAGTAGATTATGCATCGCAACGTGTAACTTAAAAGCCTTGACGGGGGGTGTAGCCAACACGTTGCCCTTGTTTTGAGTCTCTCACTAATGCAGGACTAGATATTGAAGCTGAAAGAAACAATACGGGGGGAGGGAACTTACGAGAGATATTAATTACACAAGCTCAGTGAAGTATCGTACGTGCGTGCGTGCGAAGAGATACAGAGAGGAACAGAGGTTGGGGGTTGCCAAGAGAAAATTTACAAGAGGGCAAGGGAGGAAGGGTTCTTCATGGAAAATGGAAGACGAGAACAAAAGCGAAAACATGAAACAGGAAGAGACAGGGCAAAGAGGAGGGCGAGCAAAGGAGTAAAGACGAGAGCAAGAGAGTTAGAGAGAGAGAGAGAGAGAGAGAGAGAGAGAGAGAGAGGAGAGAGAGAGAGAGAGAGAGAGAGAGAGAGAGAGAGAGAGTGGGGTGTGGGTGCGAGAATGGGGATCAAGGGAGTGAAAAATGTCGGGACCAAGTGGGTCGCATGAGAAGGGGGTCAAGACTAGGGAGCTGGTAAGACAGAGAGGGCAGAGAGGAGAGAGAGAGAGAGAGGAGAGAGAGAGAGAGAGAGAGAGAGAGAGAGAGAGAGAGAGACTGACTGGCTGACTGACTGACTGACTGGGGAGGCGCCCACGATGAAACTGCTTCCCACTGCCTCCCGCCTGCTATCGACAGTGCTCGTTTGAAGTGATAGCAAAGATGAATAGTCTTTGGTGATAGATAGCACGGAACAAACAGTTTGGTGTCCCACTCGCTTTCTCCGTGGGGGTTGTTTTCTGTTGGAATTCAAACCCTACGTTTCCTCTTCCTTCTTTTCCTTGAGATAGGAGTTAACCGCATCAGCATGATAGGCGTTTGTTTCTGAATATTTTGATATCATCGTGTAGCGGAAAACAGTGAGTTAAGCAAAATGTATATTTTGCACACACGCAACGAACCTACTGTATTATTTTCAATCATATGGACACCTGCAGTTGATATTTCTTATTAGCAAAAAAATAGTTGAAACCGCTTCATATATGCTATAACACACGTTACTCAGCCTTTCATCCGAGTAAAAAGTTTATCCTCGCAATGTTGCCGGTGTGCTGGAAATCTGATCCTGATGGTTTCATGAGTGTTGTGAAAAGTTCCAATGACCCATTTGTGTCACGTTACGCCCACGCATGCAGGGTCAACATGTGACCTTGCAGCGAGAACTTGAGAGCGTCATCTCCACTCGCAAGTGCCTGATAAGCAAAGCTCTCCAGATAGGAGAGTGCTATGCTGCCCTGAGACTGATTAGTTCCTGCGGACGTTGACAAGAAACTGTTCCTAATTGCCCATTCTGGTGGTGATAGGATTCCGTCAACACCCGACCATGCTCACTAAAGGGATCTGGTCTTCTGTAGTGCAAGGCAAAGTCCTGCAGGCTGGTGTGAGTGGACGTGCCAACCCAAGTATTGTCACGGTTGCTGGTGGCGCATCCCTTTTATCCCTTGACCATCCACCCTGTCTTGTCCACCCTTCAGTGAATTAATATATCCGTCTCTCTCTCTCTCTTTCTTTCTTTGTCTGTCTGTCTGTCTGTCTGTCTCTCTCTCTCTCTCTCTCTCTCTCTCTCTCTCTCTCTCTCTCTCTCTCTCTCTTCCTCCCTCCCTCCCTCCCTCTCTTCCTCCCTCCCTCCCTCTTTTCCTCCCTCCCTCTCTTCCTCCCTCTTGCCTTCGTTGTTGCTTGCATTCCCCCAGCCCTCCTGGTCCTCTACTCACGGATACCTTCACACATGCGGTTGCTTACAGGCGTCAACAAACTTCACCACATGTTCAAGTAATAAAATCTCGGTGATTTAGCCCTTGAAAATGGGGGGGAAAAATCTGAGCATCTTATGTTCGCATTATCTGCAGTGCTGATGATTTAAGCACGCGCTGCCGAGATGGCGATGAGGGTAAAAAAACGTTTCAAGATTAAACAGAATCGCACCCGCAAAAAGTTTATGCCGATCGGGCATCAGACCGAAAGGCAGGTGCCCCACATAGGCATAGATGACGGGAATAGAAGCCAAAATAATACACACAGCAGGGGTGGGAGGTGGTTGGGGGAATAGATGGGGTGGGGCGGGGGATGGATGGGTAAGGGGAACTGTTTTGGCCCAGAAAATCCCTATAACCCTGCGATTCATTCCTCATAGCGACGATAGGGCGAAGCTCTAAATCTACAGCCATCAAATCATCCCCCCTGTTCCATGGAAGAGAAAGGCGGGGTGTCGCCGTTGTCTACGAGTATATCTGCATCAGGACGAGGGGCGCAGTGTTTGTTTGCCCGCCCCAGACAGACAGACAGACAGACAACGAGTCAGAGAGACGATTCTGAGGCTGGAGCTTGCTAACTTTCGGTGCCCTATCCCCACACTGCCCCTCCCCAGCGAGTTGACCTTTCCCCAGCAATTCCATCCTCCCCAGATATCTCGCCACACTCCCATGCCCGACTTGGCCATTCCTGCAACAACAGCTGTCCGGCTTGGATAGTAAACTGCCAGGCGCTGTGGCTCTTAGGGCTACGTGGTCTGTTTGACAGATCCAGTAGAGGGATGTGAGTGACCGGGCGGTGAATAAAAATGGCTTGCCTGCAGGTGGGATGGGGATGTGGTACACATGGAGGAAGTACATGTAGATGAGTGGTTGATGAGTGATGTGTGTGTGTGTGTGTGTGTGATCTGCGTGTGAGGTGAGGGCGATGCATGCTCGCATGTGTGTGTGTGTGTGTGCGCGCGCGCGCGTGTATGTGAGGTGCGTGTAATGTATCCTTGCTTGTATGTGAGGGGCGCGAGTATGCGTGTTTGCGCGTGTGGATATGTGCATGCGTGTGTTTGTGTGTGCATGCCCGCGTGCATTTGCTTGGAGGAGGGGAAGGAGAAAATATATTATGGAAGAAGTGGACTGAGGGAGAAACGGTTTTGAAACGGGACTACAAGATAGCGTATTTCGTCACGTCCAAGCAGAGATGGCCGGCCAGTCCCAGAAATGTTTGTTGTGCTTCGTAGAAGCGGCATCGCCGCTAATTATCTCCAGTCTACCCAAACATTCCTGCAGACTGTAAGAGGTGTGTGTGTGTGTGAGAGAGAGAGAGAGGGGGGGGTGGGGGGGGGGGGTGGGGGCGCTGAGAGGCGGACTTTCATAGCTTCATGTAGAGGATGGAAGTTGAGTATGTGGGGTCGGAACCACGTGTTGGGCAGTGATGACTAATCGTGCCAACCTCCGGCTACCTGTATACTCTGGTGCCAGAGGTACAGTTTCCAGAAACTTTCTGGGTGCTTTAGGATGGTTCCTGATGGACATTCCTTGCTAATGGATTGAAGATGACCCTTGGCAACCCATCCAGGAATGAGGTCAAACCTTTTCCCTGGCGCTCGAATTCTAACCTACCTCTACCTCTGTCATGGTCTCTGGCAGAATATGTTTGGATTTGGAGTTGATAAGGCATGCATGCATATACACGCGCGCGTGAGCGCACACACACACACACAGGTGCTGTGGATGACGTACCGATTCGTTTCTGCGTGTTGAGTGCTGACGTAGGCGTGATGTGAGAGTTTTGACTGTTGCGAAAGTTCCCATGCATGTTCATTGTTTGTGTTGGCTTACTGCACTGAAACTGTTGGCAAGCATTGGCCAGAGCGACTCTTAACTCAAGACAGGTAGAACAACAAGGTCACTGCCTGCCCACATCAGGTCACTGGGTTCACCGCACTTCCGCAGACCCGAGCTGTATTCACACTCCCGTGCTCTGAAACTGACCAGCAGCCAGCCTATCTCCATCCTGTATCTCTTGGAGGCGTGTTGACCCACTGATCGGTTGGCGGCCCGAGAAATGGGAAGGCCACCTTGGATCCAGAAATAGAAGAAGGTGATGACTCGAAATGGGTTTAAGGCTTTTTGACTGCAGGCGACCAGGCAGGTTCTAATTATTCTGAGGGAGTAGCTTGGTAAACCATCTGAGGCGCCCGAATTCAGGACTTCAATGCAGCACTGTAAGACGGCATTCTATGTTTCACGGGCGAGAGCGTTTGTCCATGAATCAGAAACAGACATAGGGATGACCTAAGTCATCCAACCAAAGTTTCTGGAGACCCTTTTCTGAGTGATGATGTGGCACTGGCAGAATTCATCATGAGCATCTCAAACAGAAGTACAACGACTCACTGCGGTGGTTTGAAAATGGTCAGTAGAGAGGACGTGAGATGATTTCGGCTTCTCACTTAGTCGGGACCGTGCCGTACCCAAATGCACAATGGCATCTACATGTATTTTCTCGCATTGCAGCTGCTTCAGTAACATTCCAGAGTGTTTGCTTTGTTCTCAGAGGCATTGGCCTTGTTTCTACTGAGCGGCTGTGTGGAGATTGGCAGCCTGTCAAAGACTAGTCCTCTCTGCCAACCTGCCTGCCCAGTGCTGGATAGAGACTGCCTGTGATCTTCCAAATCAGCCATCTGCGTTCCGGTCTGCGGCCTCCGGATGGGCGTTCTTGCACCTGCCGCCCGTCTGAGTTTGATGTACGCGACTGCACTAGGTTTGCTTTTGGGGTCTGCACTTGGCATCTGACAATGCAGAACGTCGGAAAGTTGAAGAAAAACAGTCAATAAGAACCGTTAAAGTCCATTGCGTTAAACTGCGGCAGACGAGTGTCGTGACAGGAAAAGTTGAAACCGCATAGTCGGATAATCAATCCGCATTAACCTTGATTTGAAAATAATGCTCTCGGTTGTAGTTTAATGCCATCGATTGTTGCAGCTAAAATTGTGCTGCGGGCATTCAGTCTAGACAGCTTGAAGTTTTGGCCAAAGAAAGATTTGTTTAGAGGTCTCTCAGCTCCAGAGCAGTGACTTTTTTCGAGGAAGACCATAAACAGCGTCTTGCCGCTGCAGGGAACAAACGTCACCGAGCGGCGTTCACCTCGGCCTTCGCCACTGCAACATCTGCAAACGTCTTTATGCTTCCGTTTTTTAGCCCGAAAGACCCATATACATGTACGCTGCCATCGAGGAATGCACTGAGAACGTTATCGTTATCGGACAATCAGGAATATTATAATATGATATATTTTGCCACCTCTACGGCCAATAATACGTCAATCATAATCTTCTTGAGATTAGGTATCTTGCTATTCTGCTCAGTCTTTTTTAATGAATACGCGACGTGTAGGTACATGTAGACATGGTTCTTCTATTCATCCGTCTGTTCTGTCGTGGAGTAGGTCTCAGTGGCCCAGCAGTCAGGGGTTCCAGCTGATGAGGGGAGCATCGCGCGGCTCCGGCCCAATGTTGCACTCATCCTGCAAGAGACATGTTGAGAGGGGCGTGTCGCTCAAGCAGTTTTCTCATTACGTCGGTGTGCAGTGATCTCAGAAGTAGTCGTTTCCGGCCCTGGTCTTCCCCGATAGTACACCGAGCCTCCGTGGTAACCTTGCAGAGAGCTGCAGGCGGAAGTCTTGTAGATCAATCAAGAACTTCCCTTCAAGCGTTCCTCGGAGGCGGAACCCGATATGCAGCCTTATAGCAATGAAAAACTTGAAGAGGTGGACAGGTAGGGCTTTGGGAAAGAGGTTGGGGTGAGGATGGAAAGTTGGGTGAGGGTAGGGGGATGGGGACCGGGAGACTTGGGAGGGGGGGGGGGGGCTGGAAGAGGAGAGGGTGGGGGGAGTGTTATCTTCACCAGGTGCTGGAGCACTCTTTCTTCATATTTCCGCCTCTCACCCGTCTTTCACCTGCTTCCTTTATCTCTCCGCGCTGCGACCTACTGACTGTGGAGAGGCAGACATTCATCATGTATAGGAAGTGAACGAGTCTCTGGGTTCCGCCCGCATCTTCCCTACTCCTCCAGCAGCTGAGGACCAGCTTGCGGAGATGCTGCTGCCATTGCCCAGCCTGGCGTGGCCTTGTGCAACACAAGCAACCCGCTGTCAACAGATTTGTGGAGCTGGTTCGCTGACACTAATGGCTCCGGACAGAGATACGCACTCTGGGGATCCGAGGAGGGAGAGGAGCAGGAGGAGGAAAGGCTAAAGGTTTCCAACGGTAGTCAGAATGTGAAAGGTGGCGTTGCGGTAAGCCCTTCTCAACACCGTGCGTGCAGTGCAGTTGCTGCTGATCGTGCAACTGCCTCTGTGGCCTTTTGTCAAGTCGGCGTGGGGGGGTGGGGGGGGGGGGGGGGGGGGGGGGGGTGCTCTGCTTTTGCAAATAAAACTGTCAAGTTTTTACATCAAGGATGATATATTGTCAGTATCAGCTGATATTGCGCTGTGGGATTTTTTTTTTCATTTTGTTGTTGGTTTTTTTCGGTAGATTTTTTTCCGTGTATTAGTGGAAGCTGGTATTTACCTTCACGTGGCTGTGATAAACATTCTCGACAACATTCGTCTTTTTCATTTCACTCAGGGCCCATTCTAATTAAAAGAGTCCTCATGTTTTTCACCACGTCTACAGGGAAAGTAATGGTTACCTCTCTCTCTCTATCTCTCTCTCTATCTCTCTCTCTATCTCTCTATATCTCTATCTCTCTATCTCTCTCTCTCTCTCTATATATATATATATATATATATATATATATAACCTGTGGATGATCAGGTTTATGCATTTATTACTGCGTATGTTCGAGTACTGGCACAAGAAAAGAACGTGTACATGTGATAAGTCATTGAATGGAAAGATGGTGTTAAAGAAAAGAATGGTATTGTTGACTGAATTCCTTTCATCTGATAAAGAGCTCAGCCATTCACTCGATAAGAAAGGAAAGATCTTCTGTTTTATTATGTTCTGTTTTCTTGCTTTTTTATGCATGTGCATGCATGCTTGCATTCAGATGTGAGCGTGCACGTGTAATAGTGAGTGAGATATTTGCTACGATAACACCTTTACTTCCATCGTTTCTCTAATATGAGAAGCCTGGTTCAGAAACAAGGGGCAAATGTAAGTCTTCTTTCCTTTAATGATGTTACTCTTTTAGCCTATGTAGTTACCACTGTTAGCTTTCAGTGTCAAGGTCAGTTTATGGCTTGACGCTCCCTCTTTCCCCCTTTTCCCTTTGGAATCACCCACGAATTGTGGCCTGCTACCCATCTCAGCCCGGTAATGATCATTGGTGGTGTCAGGGGTGTTAGCCCTAATTAACCCGCTTCCTTGACCATCTGGACCGCAGTGAAGGCCGTTTGCCAAGGGAGAGAAATCTTGTTGGCATGTCGGCACAAGTGCCAGCTTGTGCCCCGTAACTTGGCACACTTCAGAAGGATTCCCTCTGCTGGTCTGCGACCTCAAAGCATGCTGAAGCCCCCTGTTTGTCTTAACAGCACCGCAAATATAACTGGCTGTGGTGATTTGTCTTTGATCTGTCTTTGATCTGTAAAGCTACATGTCCTTCTGTTTGATTGGAGGAAAGGAAGACAGAAAGATGATTGAGAAAATTAGCTGAGAGGAGAGGGTGTCTTTCTTTGATGTATGATGCTGATTTCCGAATTATGCATAAGTAGATCTATGAGAAGCACTGCTTGGCGACTTGCTGATGATAAGGACTTAATCATTCCTTTTACCATTAAAAATGATACAGAATTGTTCATGTTCTTTTCCCCTCTTGGTCTCTTGCAATAAGACATAAGGTGCTGCTTTAAGTGTGAGACAGGCTGGCAAGCGCGCGCTCACACACACACACACACACACACACACACACACACACACACACACACACACACACACACATCCAAGCATGCATGCATGCAAGCATATACACTCACACTCACACACACACACACACACACACACACACACACACACACTGTCAGTCAAATAGACACACAGACTGAATATACAGACAGCCTAGACATACATACAAACAGGCAGGCAGGCAGGCAGACAGTCATACAGCTGTTAATGACACATAATGAAGCTACTGAGGGATGTCTACTTTCCATTAAGTTTGATCTGAGGACTCACCTGCCAGAAGCTCTGCAGTCACATCAAAGGTCATTATCACATTTATCATAATGTGAGGTGTGATATTCCACACTCGGTGGATGAACGATTGCTGCATTCTGCATAACATTAGAGGAAAGAAAAACTCCTGACTTGTGGCAGAAAAAAAGTTTGGGAGCAGGAACTGGATGAGTTTCCCAGCTATGTAAACCCCTTTATCTCTGCTGCAGGAGGGGATGCTACAGACAACAAATCACAGGGACTTTTTATGAGTCCCCAGGGCTGCAATAGTGATAAGTAGTGAAGAAGAGATAGAGGGAGGATGCTAAACCAACAGACTGTTTTGATGCATGTTATTGCAGTTGAAGTGATTCAGTTTTTTGTGTACAGTTAGTGTGGCATAATGTGTACTTGGTTCATGGTATTGAGAGACACTACAGCATCTGCAGCCACAGGTAAATAGCGTCTAGTGCAAACAGGTGAAGCTCAAGACTAGAAAAAATCATCAGTCCCAGCATCTTACTTCAGCTGTGTTAGGCTGGGCCTTGTAAACATCTGTCCTCTAGCTTTCCCTTCTCCAGTGATAAGCATGTCAGTGGACAGATACCAATGCCCAGGATGCTCATGAAGAGCAGGAAGACGCTTTCCCCAGATGTTCATGTGATGGTTTCATGGGTGCTTATTTCTGTGAAATGGGTCTTCTTGGGGTTTACAAGCCTGAAAGGTACATGTGGTACTGAGATGTAAAAACTTTTGATAAATGCCATTAATGCTGAATAGAAACTTAGAGTGAAATTAAGCACTGAACATTTTGGTTATTTTCATCAAAGATCTAGTTACATCCTAAATTTTTTTTATCTCTTTCTCTGACAGTGACACTAAAATTTTATAAAGAGATGGTGTGCCAGATTTGGACCAAGATAAGTTACATGTACTTGGTGGTGACCAGCTAGTCCAACTTATATTTGATTTTGATTACTCAGTTTGGTCAAGTGCTTTGTTACAAGTATGGAAAACAAGGATTTTCTCCTGACCAGACTTTACATTTTGATGTTTATATGGTATGAGTGACATTCAACTGAACCAGGTTGTGTTTCATTGCATGCAGACATATTGCTAATGTGTGAAAAGCCTGAGAGAGAGAGAGAGAGAGAGAGAGAGAGAGAGAGAGAGAGAGAGAGAGAGAGAGAGAGAGACAGAGAGAGAGAGAGAGAGAGAGAGAGAGAGAGAGAGAGAGAGAAAGGGGGGATTCAGTGCTGTGCTGTGTAACAAGCAAGAGATAGGAGGAACCCCCGCGGAGAATGACCCTGGATTTGAGAAGGCCAGGACCATCCAGTTGTAAGGAAGATAGATGCCAGAGTCACACAGAGTTTTAGAGCTGAACCACCCACATTGTGCCACGCCCCCCTCACCTTCAGTTACACCCCTATGTATACCCGACCACACCCCCTGGTCTCTCCTAACAACACCCTGGTCTCCCCTAGACAAACCCCTCCACCACCACCCCCACCACCACCCCCATCACACCCCCTTTGCCCACCTCACCTATGGTGGCCCTGATGATGCACAGTTGTCTCATTGTTGTTGCTGATAAGATAAGATGGGATTGTTACCTCCCTCTGCACTGCTTCCATGTGGCTGCCTGTGTAAACTGCACTGCCTACCTGGTGTGGAAAAATGGCAAGCTTCTGGAAGAAAGCACTGATTATCAGCAGATGTGCCTCGGCTCTGATGTACAGATTTTAGACACAAACGTGATGTGCTGCTTGCTTCTTGAGATGTTGTTGCATTGGCGTTTTTAATGTATGGAGGTTAGCTTTAATGCCCTAGCTTCCCAATGACTAAGGCAATGCAGAGGATCCTATGCTTAGTTCTTTTGCAAATGACATGCAAACTAAAAGCCACTCAAGAAATGAGATTTGAGTCAAATGTGTAAAAGTGTATCAGTTTTGCATTTGTATATGAAGATGTTCATGGGATTTTTCCTCTGTGTGATTGCAGAAAAAAGACGGATGACAACCAGTGGTGGGAGCTCTTTGACCAGAACACTTCACGGTTCTACTACTACAATGCCACCAGCCAGAAGACAGTGTGGCACCGACCCCAGAACTGTGACATCATCCCCCTGGCCAAACTCCAGGTGAGTTGTCTGCATGCAGCAGCATTGAGGGTGACACTGCACTGTATGCCATGTATAGATCCTCATGCAAGTATAGCATGAAGTATCTGCACTGTGACTGTTTGTTTAAGGGCTCAGTTACACCTAAACCGGGGGTCAGTTTTGTGTCCACTACCACAACAGCTAAATACTGATGGATTGTATTCAAACTTGGCCTATGGAAAGGTTATTAGTTGTACTTCTGTATTTTATACAGTTTTAAGCAATAAAATGTTTGCAAAGATATGATAAATTAATTAAATTAAAAAAATTAAACGGAACGCGCCGAATAAACGGTAAGGTCGTGTTGGAAAAAAATATCTTCACACACAGTCAACTGAACAGAAAAAAACTCTACAAATCTACAGACGAGACTTGTATCTGGATGTGAACCTGAAATACAGTTGCTGCTGGGTAATTTTATCAATTTAGTTATGGGGCCGGTCCGACACTTTTTAAAACAAAAAATCAATTGATGCACATCCCTGTAATTAAAAAAGTAGAGTGCACAGACTTAAAATTGAGGATCACAAGCCAGCCCTATGTGTAAGTAGAATACACACAAAGTTTTAGGTCAATATCTTAAAAAACAGAAATGTTATGCTGTCCAAAGCGGTCGAATAATGTATTTTTCGGACAAAAAAGTGGCCGTCAAAATCCATGGTGGCTGCCAAAAAACACGAATCTACTCACAGTGGCTGGCCTCTGCTTGTTTAATATCCACCTGCCATGTAAGGAACTCCCTCCACTGCAACCAGTTCTTCTCTTCCCAGTCTCCTCAATCTCTGTGCTCTTCTAAACTCCTTGAATAGGGAGTAGCTTATTATTTTTGTGCGAATGCTGTCAGCCTGAAAATGGACAGTTGGGGGAGAAAATGGCGTCTGTAGCGTTCAGACCCCCCTCACTAAAAAAATATATTAAAAAGTTTATATTTATTTTAAAAAAGGAAGACTGTGTGTGAAAATATATTCATTTTGCTACATAAAACACTCAAAGACTAAGTAAAACCAAAAATAAATTAAAAATTTCAGGTGTAACTGAGCCCTTAAACAGCTTAGATAGATAGAGAGAGAGAGAGAGAGAGAGAGAGAGAGAGAGAGAGAGAGAGAGAGAGAGAGAGAGAGAGAGAGAGACAGACAGACAGACATACATTACATTAGATTAGATAGATTATATTTAATAGAAAATTATGTAAATCAGTAAAATAAAATTAATGCTAAGTAGAGTTTGTAGCTGTTTTCAAATAGAGTATACAAGTGCATACAAGTTGGAGTTTTTTTTCATCAAAGTTTTTCTTCAGAAATATTTTATTTAGTACATTCTGCTTAGTTTTAGGGAATTAGCTCTAGATTTCTGCGCAGTGTGGACTGCATTCAAAGAACTGATGCACGTCAGCGCACAGCAGTTGCAGACCAACCTAGCCATGAGTTACCTCCCTTGAACTGCCATGTTGGGGCAGAGGCCTGAGAATAGAGCATGGGGTGGCATGTTTGCTTGGAGGAGCATAAGTGTGGATGCCTCTTTGCATCACTGATGTTAACCACTTCTCCCCCGTTTATGTACAGTCATTTTGAGCCATGTTGACTACTGTAGTCATGTTGTTGCTGCAGAACAAAAAAACTCATCCTTACCTGACTGCTTTATTTAAATGCTGAATACCAAGATGAGGATAATGTGTGTTTTTGTCCTATCTAAAGAAAAAATTGAACTGAATTAAAGAGACGGTATATTACAGTCACTGCTTTTTGACTCACATGCGAAGCAAAAGTGAGTCTATGTACTGAGCCGTGTCGTCCGTCCGTCCGTCCGTCCGTCCGTCCGTCCGTCCGGGCGTAAAAAACTTAAACGTTGGATTTTTCTCGGAGACTATTAAGTCTATCAACACCAAATGTGGCATGATGGTGTATGATGACAAGGCCTCAAAAAACATACATAGTGACTTGACCTTGCTTCAAGGTCAAGGTCACAGGAGCCATAAATGTGGTCTCAAAAACAGTCATTTTTCACATTTTCCCAATTTTCTCCCACGTTATTGAGAATGGCGACCTTAGCTACAAGTGGTATATAGGTCAAAGCAAGCCCTATCTTTTGATACCAGTTTACTTGACCTTGCTTCAAGGTCAAGGTCACAGGAGCTCTTCAAAGTTGGATTGTATACATATTTTGAAGTGACCTTGACCCTGAACTATGGAAGATAACTGTTTCAAACTTTATAATTATGTGGGGCACATGTTATACTTTCATCATGAGACACATTTGTTCACATATCATCAAGGTCAAGGTCACTTTGACCCTTATGAAATGTGACCAAAATGGGGTAGTGAACCACTAAACGTGACTATATCTCATGGTAGAAAGTGCCAATAAGCACCATTGTGCTTCCTATGTCTTGAATTAAGAGCTTTGTGTTGCATGACCTTGGATGACCTTGACCTTGGGTCAAGGTCACATGTATTTTGGTAGGGAAAATGTGTAAAGCATTTCTTTGTGTATGATGTCATTGGTAGGTTTAGTTATTTGACCTTGACCTTGAAGGTCACCTGAAGGTCAAGGTCATGTAAAGGTCAAGGTCAAGCATGTGAGTCGTATGGGCTTTGCCCTTCTTGTTGAGAGATGTGAGAAATAATGAGCACTATTAAACAACTCAAGTGAAACACAAAAAGTTGGTCTAAAGATAAACAGGGTGAATTTTGTTTCCTCCTAATGCCTCTAGAAGAAATCAAATGATGGCAATGACAAATGCAAAGAGGAAGAAGTAGGTACTGAATTGGCTAGTTTATATTGACCTAATGAAGGCAGTGCAGGAGTGATAAGTTTTCACACTGTTTGCCACAATGGCATGCACCTTTTCTCTCAGGTATTCCCCCTGTGGGTTTGGGGTAAGAATTGACCCACCGCGTCTCCCTATGCAATTCGTAAGATGCGAATACCTAGGGACACCATGACTTGATTATCTTTTACTCTAAACTGTTCTAGTGATTTTCATGCTAAATGGCCTTACATAGCCTAAAAAGGCTGATAGTCTGTAAAACACTATCCATCCATCCATCCATCTCTCAGGTATGCCTCTTGAAAGTCATAGTCATGTGCAGTTGACTGGTTGTGGAAACAGCCTGAAAACAAAATCCATGGTTTTATAAGAGAGCTGTGCTGTTCTTCTAAAGTAACCTTGAACATAATTCTTTCACCATCTCAAGGAATCCTCTCTTCTGTAGGGACTAGTGTAGATATCTGCACAAGCAAGAACTCTTACATTCTATAACCTTTTTTCCTCCTTTAACCTTTTTTCCTCCTCATGTGTGTTTTACCAAGTAAAATCCAGCTTCTTTCCACTTAGTTTCACTTAGACTCACATAGACCCACCCACAGCATCTAATTTCTGTGTAACCATATTAGGATTTCGTGTGTCCTGTGTTGAACTTAGGGGTGTGAGAGGGAGGCGGGCAGACAATTTGCAAGGCATAAGGACGAGAGGAAGGGGACTGGAGCCTTGCACATTGGAAGGTTGCAGGGCAGGAGTGTGTGTCTTGTGTGGATGACACCAACCCTGGTGCAGCAACATCCGTGACAGCAAATATCCCTGATGACTGGGACAGACTTCCTCTTGGCTCTTTTCCTTATCACTAGGCAAACAGCCCGCCATAGCTCTCTCTCTCTCTCTCTCTCTCTCTCTCTCTCTCTCTCTCTCTCTCTCTCTCTCTCTCTCTCTCTCTCTCTCTCTCTCTCTCTCTCTCTCTCTCTCTCTCTCTCTCTCTCTCTCTCTCTCGCTCTCTCCCTCTCTCTCTCTCTCTCTCTCTCTCTCTCTCTCTCTCTCTCTCCCTCCCTCCCTCCCTCCCTCCCTCCCTCCCTCCTCTCCCTTCCCCCTCCCCCTTCCCCCCCCACCCACCCCCTTCGTCTCCCATCCCTCCCCCCCCCCCCTCCTCCTGGTCTTCCTGTGTGTGCGCTTGTATGTGTGTTTTTTTCTGTTTCTTTTCGTGTGGACCCAGCTACAGTGACAGTAAAGCAAACAACAAAGGTTGCCTTTGGCCTGCAGTTATCTCCAGATAAAAGATTATTGCCGCGATGACTCAGTGTTTGCTTTTTCACTTTTTTCCCCTCCAAAGCAAGAGAATGGACATGTAGGAGAAGAGCGGACACCAACACCTAGGGGACGGACGTATGCTCGTCAACATATTGGTGACTGCAAGATCAGAGGACAATCAGGCTGATACTTATGAAAGGGACGCAGACGGGTGAAGAGGCAAGGAGTTTCACAAACAGGCTAGAGAGTTGACTGACAGACAGACGGAGGACACGCGCACGCACACACACACGCACGAGCACGCGCGCGCGTGCACACACACACACACACACACACACACACACGCAATATATATACAGACCGGACAGGCAGGCAGTTATGCACAGACTTGGGGGTTATAAGCTCTTCTACTCTGAATTTCATGAGTCATGCTTCCATTTTGTTCCGCACTGTTATGGCTAATACTCCCAAGTGAATTGCTGAAAGGGAAATATGCTGTGGGAAGTGATATATTTTATCGGTTTGTCTATATATACATGTATGTTGAGAGCTTGTGCATTTATGTTTCTACTACATGTATCCATGACGCAGTTAGTTTTCATTACGCCACCTTTGGTTCGTAAATGGTCGAGTTGATCTATACACTTCGAAGAATGTCTGCAAACCTCTTTGTCCCTGATAATAGTTTATCAGAAATCATCGATGAAGGATGAAGAAGCACGACATTCACTGAGCCTCAGCTAATACCCTCCTCTATTGCATAGACGTACGAATCCACATTGTGATCATTCGTGTGTGACATGGAAATATAAATCGGAGGGAATGACGATAATGGGAGTTTGACCAGTAAAGGAACAAAGCAATAAGGAAACTGTTTCACATAACTTCCCTGTGACTCCTGGTCTTACAGCAGAGGCACTAAGCTTGGCTGCACAGCCAGCCCTCCCTTTCCCAGGGAGAGACTGCGAAGATCTGAGGACGGTGTTTGGGGTCGCGACACACCGATGTCTCTCCACGCAAATACCGACTCCCACAGCCAGACTCCACACTTGCCACGGGAGTGAGGGAATGGGAGGGGGTGGGAGAAAGGGGGTGGGTTGGCTGTAGCTGGTGTGATGTTGGTAATGGTGTTCACGACCGCGATTTTTTTTATTATGATGACGATGATACGGAGATGTAGAACTAGGATGGGGTTTGGCAGGAAAATGGATAGCGGTTCGAGGTGGAGGCGGTGGAACTGAGGCTGTTGCCGATGGTGTGGTGTGAGGCATCATTGCAAAAGAGGGCTAACGAGAGAGAAGACGAGGAGGAGCGAATGGTGAAGGAGGGAAAAGAGCAACGGGGGAAAGTGGAGGAGGAAAAGATCATGTCTGCCTTACGCATTTTCTAGGTAGATCAAATCAAGTATCTGATAACAGAGTTCTGGAACTTTGTCTGTGAAACTTGTGCTCCCAAGAAAGTGTCTGATTTGGAAAAGGGGATGCAGCGCCATGGGTGGAGTTTCGCCCTGCGTGGGATGGGAGACGTTTGAACGTTGTCGTTGTGTCCCCCGATTATTGGAGCGTCCGTGAACAATAGATCCATCCTTTACAGACCTACATTTGTACTAATTGCATCATTCCCTCTAACGAGAAACGGCACAGATGTGTACTAGACAAAATACGAGATGAGTGACTATAGTGGAGGAAATATTTTCATTAAACAATTACGCATTTGGACTGGTGAAATATTATGTCACAGAAGTTTTCTATGAGAAAGTACGAGAGATGTAATGGACTTGAAATAATGCATTAATATATGTACTTTGTAGTCCCAGCTGATAGTTACGAAGTGTGAATACGGATAAGTGTAACTTTCAAAAACGTTCCAAGTGCTCACGTTTACACTTCATATTTGGAGTGCGTCCACTCTGAACTCCACTGATATATCCACTCCACTCTGAACTGGCTTGACTACACTGGAGATACCAATAAGAGTGACCTTTGAGGAAATATCCCAACACAAAGCGCCCTTGTCCACTATGTGGGCATTGATCCCTGCATGTAGTATTTTTTAAATTACTTTTGATTAATGTAACATGAACCCGAAGCATTGGCACCACGTGACTGCTTCAAAGCACTTTCTCTACATGGGTAACTATTTCATCCTTGGTGTTCCGTGACAGAATGAATGAAAATATGTATTATAATCTCGATTTACGCCCTATCCTTTGTTGTCCCTAAAAGAGTATCAATATAGAAAAAGGGGGGGGGGGGGGGGCACCTATAGTAAACTTACCACCAAAGACTTATGACTTCTCCATTCGAGGTGAGGCCTGGTTTATGAGTTTCGGACAAGCAGAAATTGGGTAACAACACGTTTTGCAACACCAGCAACAATTCCAGGGGTCTCAGATTCAGTGCAATCGCTTGACCCACGCTAAAGTAGATTGCATGCCCCTTCATTCATTCACTCCTTCTCCTGTCCTGCCAAACCTGGTTGTGGGCCTTGGCAGTGATTGGTCTGAGCTGAACCGTGTTAAGGTCTGTGGGCGTTCGGGACACTTAGGGTCAGGGGCTTTTGTGTGTGGATTAGCAGGACCGTGTCGTGCGAGCGAGAGACTAAACAAGCTTGGGGCCCTCTTCCGCTCTCACTTCCTTCCACGCGGACCGGCTCGGCAACAATTCACGCATGGCTGGGTCAGTCTGTGCATCAGGTGGAAAGCGGTTGTTTATGCGAAGGCCAAACCGAAGCAGGAAAATTGAGACTTTTTGCGCAGCATTTATTTCCATGGAACTTTCACCCGTACCCCTCTTGCCGGCCGTCCCGTTTCCCCCGTCGCCACTCTGACTTACCCCTAGCCCAGGAAATTGCCGGAACGCACGCAAATCACAGCCCGAGGGGCTTGCCCTGGCGTGTCTGCTACAGGTGCTAATTGGTTCGGCGCGGGCGACACTGCTTGAGTGTCTTTCCATGTAGGCAGCCCCTAGACCCAGACCCTAGTTTATGTAAAGAGGAGCATGATGTCCGTTGCGTCGCTACCACTCTCTGTACCGGACCTTTCCTCGTGGGAACAAATGGAAGAGAGATAGCTGAGCAGCGTCACCCCTGGCTGGAAGTTACTTCAAAGCTCAAACTTAACCGCTGTCGAATAATCTCGAGCTCCTGAGCAACGCAGTCCGCTCTGCTGTGCAAACGTCTGCTGTGCTGTGCCGAGAGAGAGCCGTGAGCCGAGTGAGTAGGCGGTCGCTCGGGCCTCGAGACCAACAGCAGTTATCTGCCCTTTGTCGTCTGGTGCGGGGTTGGTGAAGGATTTGTATGTGCGCTATGCGAACCTCAGGGCTCGCAGCCACTCTGTGTGACAGCCGACCAGTTGCCACGGCCTGACCCTACCTACCGGAGAGCGGGTAGGGGTGAGTGAGAGAGAGAGCAAGAGCTGACAGGAATTTACCATTCCCCGACTAGAGAGAGGCGACTGGACACTGTGAACCGAATGCAAACAGCGGGCGACTTGTCGCGAGAGCGCTTGCGACACAGTACTGATCGAGCGATTCCGTAGGCCCGGGCGCGTTTCTCACGGTCGCGCTTTCCGGGACGCGCGCATTGACACACACACGGAGGACTGTGTCTCGCCACGAAGAGACAGACGCCTCGGTTGGATTATCCCGACTTGTCCCCCCTTCTATCTCTGTGGTCGTGGAGTGGATCCAAGACTCACAGGGAGGATTGCGACAGCTGCCAAACTCAGTCGTCCCAGGGTCTCTGTACACCTGGCAGTGCCAGCTCCCAGACAAGCGGGGGAAATGAGTGGAGGAGCAGGATGCCTCACCTGTGTCCATGCCCCCCTTTCAACTGCATATTCCCCATCTACCGCCAGTCCTACGTAAGTAGAGAGACTGTACACCAGAACATCATGTCTTGAGAGTTTCCCAAGAGAGGAGTATAAGCATACTCATCGCAGTGCTATAGTGTTCACATGCTGGTCTGGTAAACATTAATCTCTTCTTTTCTTATTCAGTCCATCATGAACTTAGCCAGCATAATCAGAGCATGGCGGTTAGATGGTATGATTCCACATACTTAGAACTGGAAATCTTGTTTGATCACACGAAATGATGATGCACATTTGCAGCTCTGTTGCATACAAAAGGGGATCGTGATAGTAGAAGGGATTGCCTTCTGTCATCCCCCGTGTGTTCGAAGTGAGAATAGACTCGCCATGTCTCCTTATTCACAAAAGGTCATTGACTCACTCATATTTCAACCAACACCTGCAATTTAAATAGTCAATGGCCTGACATAGCCTACACAGGCTATTAGACTCTGGAATATTAGCTAACTATTTATACATCAATCAGTCATCCATCCATCCTCCATCCATCCATCCTCCAACCATTCATCCTCCATTTGTCTTTCTGTTCATCAATTCTTCAAACTTGAGATATAGCCTACATGTAGATTATCTCTTGATCTTTTTTCTTTTGTATGAGTTCATGTAAAACGATTTCAAGGGCTCCTAAAGTGTTGTTGCTTTAACTTATCTTGCACAGATGGTTAGCCTCGGGGTTTTTTAACCTGTGAACTCGGTGTGAAGTGACTGAACAGTGAAGCAGAGAGTCATAGTGAGGAAGAGATTATCATGTACATGTACACTGATGATAGTAGTTAATTATTTCCTTCCAGATGTTGTATAATTAGTTCAAGTTTATGTTTTCAACACCAATGCTACAACTCATCTTGTGATACAGTTTGTATAAACAGTGATAATGACTGTGAGGCAATGTCTGCCTCAGTTGAAAGCAAGTATGTGACCTGTGTGTAGCCCCTATTCAGATTTGTCTCTTTCTATGGCAAGCTGTGCACAGGTGTTCAGCATGCCACAAATGTGACATTGTCAGTCAACCCGCATAGCATTGTGTGCCAACTCCCACTGATACCTATCATGCTTGAGCTTTGTATTTAGTCTAGAAAATTGTTTGTTCTACTAATAAGTGTTCCTTTTCATTAGTAGTACTTGACAGTTTCATGTTTGTGTGTGTGTGTGTGTGTGTGTGTGTGTGTGTGTGTGTGTGTGTGTGTGTGTGTGTGTGTAGATATTCCACGTGAATATTAATCATGCATCACCTGACAAAAGAAATTTATTAATCTGTTCATTTGCTGGGAATGGAAGGGGTTGTGGGGTGGAGTGGGAGACTCGGACACACATTTTTAACACCAGGAAACAAAGTGTAGTCAATCTGCAGAATTTAACATTAGTGCGGTTTAAGTGGCCACTGAGCACAATACATCTGGGACTGAGTGTCACAAAAACAAGGGAAGAGCCAGACTTATCTCCACTGGAGACAAAGAACTGGCCTGCATGCACACTGAGGTGTGCGTCTGCCCACAAAAAAAAACGGCATTCCTGGCAGACAGACCGTGTCACTTCCTTGCAGGGCCAGTAGCCAGCCAGTGGCGACCACCTAGCCATCCATCCTTCCCCTCCCTCTGCCCACAAAGTATCTCCCCCTTTGGGCTAAGGGGTCCCTGGTCTATGGGGAAAGCCCACTAGTTGTGGTGTCACTCCCCTGCCCCATAGAACTAACGGCTCACGCTTGAAAGTGTCCCTGGTGCCGTCTCCAGATGACACGTGTGCCTATGTGTATTTCCCTGTAGTCCTTGAGACTGGCAGGGAAAGAACCCTATGTAAAACAGTTGAGTGTCATATCTGTGGGGTGTAGATGTAATGGTTGGGTTTATGCCCATAAACTATTCCGTGTGTGCACTCATACATGTTTGTTTGTGTGTGTGTGTGTGTGTGTGTGTCTGTAATTTGCTTGTCAAAAATTTTGTCAAAACGAACACACACACACACACACACACACACACACACCACACACACACACACTCGCGCACACACACTCGCACACACACACACACACACTCTCTCTCTCTCACACACACACACACACACACACACACACACACACACACACACACACACACACACACACACACACACACACACACACACACACACGATTACAACATTACTTTTAGCATGGATGTATTAAAATTAACTACCTGATTACATTTTCACTCTGTACGGGACTACAGCAGAATATTGCTGCATAATTATGTGATCATGGTAGCCAAAGCCAACATGAGATAGCAGTGTCCAGGGTGTACCATGCATTGGTGATTCCATGTTTTTGCCTGTCTTGGATCATAACCTGGTGGTCACATGAGAGCACTCATATGATTATCCCCTGCACCTCGTGGCTGCAGATCTAAATACCTATATCCAGTGTACATAAGAGCACTGCTGTCACGGTCAATCTTTTTACCGGAATCCACCGGAATCCACGGAATCCACCGGAATGCAACCGGAATCCACCGGAATCCACCGGAATCCACCGAAATCCACCGGAATCCACCGGAATCAAGCGTGGATTCCGTGGATTTCGGTAAATAAAGAATTAAATACCCAAATCCGCCGATTTCGGTATTTATTTACCGGAATACAGTGGATTTCGGTATTTACAATCTAAACATCGAAATCCGCGGATTTCGGTAAATAAATATCGAAATCCACCGTGGATTTCGTTGTTTACATTGTAAATACCGAAATCCACTGGATTCCGGTAAATATATACCAAAATCCGCCGATTTCCGTATATAATTTAGCGGATTTCGGTATTTATAATCTAAATATCGAAATCCACGGATTTTGGTAAATAAATCTCGAAATCCATGGTAAATAAATATCGAAATTCATAACCAAGGAAACAAACACTAAAACCAAGACCAAAAAAAGCGGAAATAATAAACAAAACAGCCAAAAGACGGGAGATTATTGCAAATACCAAAAACCTCGGAAAACTTGAAAATATCATTGCCATTGGGGTTGCCTGAGTGGGTGTCATGAAGTCACATGAATTCTTGTCACCAAGTTCAGTCAGTGATTGAACACGCCAAACAGTACATTGACGTTAGTGAGCACATGTTACGTGATCGAAAATAACTACTACAATTCAAATTGAATCAGATGCAGGCTGAAGCCGCTGGCTGCTGGCTGATTTCTCCTCTTTGTGGAGATATTTTTACTTTTGGTTACAGCTTTCAGGTAAGTTGATTTATACACACACACAAACACACACACACACACACACACACACACACACACACACACACACACACACACAAACACACACACACACACACTTTACTCAACTGTAGATATCTGAAGTTTCAGCAACTGTAACAATTGAATTTTCGGGAAATATGTGGATTTCGGGAAATAAAGTATTTATGTCCGAAATCGCCATGGATTTCGAGATTTACTTACCGAAATCCGTGGATATCGATATTTAGATTATAAATACCGAAATCCGCTAAATTAAATACGGAAATCGGCGGCTTTTGGTATATATTTACCGGAATCCAGTGGATTTCGGTATTTACAATGTAAACAACAAAATCCACAGTGGATTTCGATATTTATTTACCGAAATCCGCGGGTTTCGATGTTTAGATTGTAAATACCGAAATCCACTGTATTCCGGTAAATAAATACCGAAATCGGCGGATTTGGGTATTTAATTCTTTATTTACCGAAATCCACGGAATCCATGCTTGATTCCGGTGGATTTCGGTGGATTTCGGTGGATTCCGGTGGATTTCGGTGGATTCCGGTGGATTCCGGTTGGATTCCGGTGGATTCCGTGGATTCCGGTGGATTCCGGTAAAAAGATCGACCCCTGCTGTCATGCAGGAGTAGCGATGATAGGGTTTCCTACCGAGTGCCACTTACAAGCCCCGGATAAAAGCACCCCAGGGCGAACCTCTCTAGACTAGGGATAAGACTATCAACCAGAGTGCATGCCAGATAAGAACCCTCTTTCTCTCTCACTGCCTCTGTCTGTCTGTCTGTCCCTACATCCGTCTCTCTCTCTCTCTCTCTCTCTCTCTCTCTCTCTCTCTCTCTCTCTGTGTGTGCGTGTGCATGCACATGCACTGAACTCTCCTCTCATTTCCTTTATTTTCCTTGACTTCCATGTAGATGTAGATGTAGCTGCTCTCTTCTAGTTTCCACTGTTCTGCACTACTCTTCTCTGCTGTTCTTTCCTCGCCCCTGCTGGTTCCTCCCCTCCCCTCCCCTCCCCTCCCCTCCCCGCCCCCTCTGCTCTCCTCTCCTCACCTCTCCTCACCTCTCTCTCTCTCTCCCTTCTCCTCTCCTCACTTCACCTATCCTCTCTCTCTCCACTCTCTCCCATCATCTCCCTAGTAGCTGCACTGTGTACGGTAGTGAAGACCATTGTTATTCTCTGGTAAGTCTCTATGGAATCTTTTGTTGGACTGCTGGGTGACTCATCGATTTTCTACCAGCAGGATCAATGTGTCCTCTTTTCGTCTATGCTGAGAAGTGTCTACTGTCCATTGATTTCCTTCTGTCTGTATGCTCTAATTATTTCTCAGGGTGATCTGTCACTGTTCTACTTCTAGCCTTGTTTGAACCCCTGATTGCAAAGTTATAACCAACATGTTTCTTTTCACAAACTGTTGATTATTCACAGTGAAGCAAATGGAGCTTTCAATATCATGGTGATGATGAAGTCACGCATGTGTGCAATATGTTTCTCCAGGCACCCTTGTTCTGCAATATGTGTAGACTCATTTATGAAGATAGAGTCCAGATAAATTTGAAAGAAAGAAGAATGTTAGATGGCCTTGACTTTTTTTCTTTGATAATTTTTGGTAAGAACATAGTAGTGTGCCTCCATGCAGCATTTGATTACTTATTAGTTTTTAATCTTTATCTGCTTCTACTAAAAGTATCACAAGTGATTATTTTATAAAAGAGCATTTAACAACAAGAATAATTCATGAGTTGATCAAGCAGGAAATAACTGTTGATCCTGCCTTGACTCTGTTTAACTCAATGTAAAATTGTTGGGGACAGTCAGCCCCATTCACTTTTTGCCTAATGTCAAAAGTTCATGTGGCTGAAGGGAGGTTTTTGAGCCCCTTGTCAATCAATAGATTTCTGTTTTGGTAAGTGTGGTTAGAAAAGAGAGGTGATTTTGAACCTACAAAGCTTTGTCCCTGTGCCAGATGGCCAAGTTCAGTAACCTTAAAAGCTTTTTTCTCTTTCTTTCTTTCTTTCTTTCTTTCTTTCTTTCTTTCTTTCTTCCTTCCTTCCTTCCTTCCTTCCTTCCTTCCTTCCTTCCTTCCTTCCTTCCTTTCTATTTATTTCTCTTCCTTTGTTTCTTTTTTGAATGAACAAATGAATGAATGAAAATCTTTCTGGGCTGCTTGAAGCTGTGTACCTGGTCTGGTGTAGTTGAGGCCACACCACAAAACTCGGTGCCTGCTGAACTACCCATGCAGACTTTTATGGTGTGTGGTTTCCTGTGCCTTTCTTAGCCACACAGTGCATGCACACTCTCCTAGGTTTCTGAGAGGTTGTTTTTACAGGGAGAATGAATCATGAAGATTTGTAAGAATAAAATCAACATGAACCCATTACTGTTATCAAAGTTTTAATGGAAACTTTGCTAGATTTTTCCTCCCCCTTTAACATGGCTAGTTGAATACGATGTGTCTCAGAAAAGTGCTTTTTAAATTTCTCATAAGAATTATAATTTTGATATTATGTTTGGAAACCTTGTTATCTCTTTGGTTGTTCTTCCCCCTCTCAAAGAGTGTATCATTTGGTTTCATGTTTATTTAAGTATCCTTGGTGGTGATTGGCCCATTTGCTACTTACACTTAATAAACCTGTCTTATAAAGGGTGTCAACCATGAATAGAATAGCAAATGATGCTGAGAGCAGGATTTGATGTTGAATTGTCCAGGGGGGTGGGGAAGTTGACAGAATCAGCCACAGCATAATTGACAGAAGATGCAGTCAGGACAGATTGTCCAAACTTGTGTTGGCATCATTGTTGTACATGTAGAAGAATTCTGATGTTCATATTAACAATTCATTTTAGATGTCATTTTCATAAATTTCACCTTTGCATTTTCAGACTTTGAAGCAGAACACTGAAGTTCGAGATGATGATCCAGTCAAGGCAATATCCTCCAAGCGTGAGATAGGGACACAGACCCCACACAGCACCCCAGTAAGTGTCCTCCGTTTACCTGGTATTGCATGCCAGTTGGCTCAGCACAGCTTTGGATGTTCGTCTGACATCCATGACCTGAAGACTCTATTAGTTGTGGCTAATGTTGGTTTTTCTTGTTGAAATAACTTAAAGAGTTACAAAGTGTTTGCCTTGGTACTGAGTGGGACTTGTTCTTAGCATGGCATTTACAACTGGAAATATTGGCAGAGGGCTTCATGCCCCTGTCCTTGTAAGTTTTCCTTCTGGCATCTCTGACTCAGTGCTGGAGAAATTGTATGTCCAGAAATGCTCTCAGCTTGAAACTGGGTGAGCCTTTATATCCTAAGATATATCTAGCTTGGGACCTGGTAAACATGCAGTCTTCCAGCCACAGCTGGGAAGTTCAGCTTTGGAATGGTATAGTGTGCTCCAGTATCTTGGACTCAGAAGAAGGTAAATATTCATGCTGATAACCACAACTTATAGGTTCAGCTCATGTGATTAGTTGTAATGGAATTTCATGTCTTTGTTGAGAATCATTAACAATATGTGTGCTTTCCAAAGTTGTTTTCTTTGTTTGCTTGGTGATTTTTATTTTTTTTATTTTTATGTAAAGAATTTCAATAAAACTGTAAATAAGGTGTCTCAAATATATGCTGTGGTTTCATTTTCCTTGTAACTCAAGGGAACCAACTTAAGAAGACTGGTTTTATGTGTCATTTACTTTCAAACGCAAATAAAGTACATGATGCATGGATTTCATGCAGTTAGCTTGTCAAAGAAAATCCCCAATTACTGACAACTCCAGGATTAGGTCACATGTTAGGTTTCAGGTTTCCTGTGTGTGTGGTTGACCACTCTGTACAACCATGCAGGCATGCATTATTGACTCGTGTATTGTGCCATGACTCTCATAGATGGGAGAGGTTTAGGATTCTCAAGGGGAGTATTTAGGTATGTGGTGTATTTGTAGAAGGCTTGGCAAACTCTATCTGTCAGAGGGACTGAGCCACTCAGGACTGCCTGGGAATATCAAATATAGTCTTGAAGGAAATGAATAGTGATGTAGCTGAGATGTTAAAATAAGAAAATACATTTTTGGACATTCTCTTCTTAGGTACAATAGTGATAGAGGCATTTCGTGATTTTTATTCTTTTCTGATTTGATTTCTTTTTTGTTTTGTTTTGGTCATTCTTTCTATGAGTAAATTTTACAAAGAATGATATGGACGATAAGTCATTATCTGTAGGTATAAAATGATCACCACTGTCTGTATGTTGTGCTACAAATCTTGCAAAATTAGTATAATGCAAAGCTATAGTCAGTAACGCTGATTGAATTCAGTGAAGTCTAGTAGATTGATGTATTGATCTTCTATTCTCTGACAGTGCTATGCTGTGATCCTTATTTGATACAGATTTTTAACAAAACAGAGCAGAAACACAAGCTGTCTATGGCTCTGGGATGGGCCTGGGGATGAAGGAAATCAGAGATGCAAGGATAAAGTCAGACCTAGCAGCCACCAAGGAACTGTAGATCTCTCTGTGCACAGGTGCTTGTCAGTTGACATGACCACAGCAAACAAACGATCACTCCCAGCACACCCACACGGCTACTTATCGATCTTCAGTTCTCTGCCAAGTCCCCCCACACCAGCATTTGCCTGTGGTGATTATCTTACTTTTTTCTGTCTGCCCATGCATAATGATAGGTTTTGGAACAACTCTTTTTCCCAGAGTGTGCCGTAAGCTCTTGCAACAGTTGAAGGAAAGCAATTTACATATGTTGAATGTGAATCCACTCGCCTATCAAGACTCCGTGGGAAACTTCTGACGACTCAATAGCCCGCAGAGAGGCTGTGTTGTCTCTGTAGAGTGCAAGCTGTCTGCCACTGTGTTGTGTGTATGGGGAGAGGTGGAGGCGGGAGGGAAAACCCAGATTTAACAAAGCACCCATTATCTCCAGGGGTCGGGTGTGATAGAGGAGAAAGGAAGGGAGGGGGGAGAGGAAAGGAGAGAAAATCTTGACAGCAATTGCATTGTTTTCCAGTGCATGCTCAAACCTGATTGCTGTGGCCATTGCACCCTGTGTGTTAAAAGGGGGCGGGGGGTTTGGGAGGGGGGGGGGGGGGGGGGGGGGGACAAAAATAGGGGGTCTGCAACCGCTAGATGAGGCAGGGTCACTCACTGGTAGTCAGTCCCCTCTTAGAGTTGAGCCAGGCTGTGCATTAGCCTGCACTGGCAGCGTTCCAACAATATTTCTAAAAATCAGATTTCCGCCAAGCAGCCCCTAGTGCAGTTACGAGGAGAGCAGAGATGACAAAAAGGTCTTGCCAATGCTGAGCTGGAACTCTGCAGAGGATAACCAGAAAAAGTAAAAGACTTCAGGCGGGGACGAAACCCACCATCTTTTCTATAACATGCTATGGATAGTACTCTAACCACTGAGCTTTTAGGTCCCTGATTAAAAACAGATTTGAGAAGAGGAGAGCAGAAGAAGAGAAAATCTTGATAATGAGATATGGGTGAGCTGGATCATGAAAAGAAACAAATTTTGACTGCATATCAAAAACCAAAACAGAAGGCAACAGCGAAAGAGACGATAAACTCCCTGTAAAATATAATAAATGCATTTGAAATCGACGGTATTCTCCTCCCAGTTAGCTTGCTGAGGGTGTGATATTTTAAACAACTCATTTTTAGTGTGCACCATTTGAAGAACTGCCTTGTTTTGCAATACAGACATGAACTATTCATTAGTTCCCGCAACAAAAAAACAAAGTCTTAATAGATATTTCTTAATTCAGACTATTTTCTCCATGCTGGGAGACAGACCATTACTCTTGCGTCCTCGGTCACAAAGAAAACACAACATAGACGCTACGTGATTACGTCGCTTAGGCCAAGAGGAGTTGTCTACCTTGCATGCATCCAGAACCAGCTTCGCCCGTTTCTGACTCGCAAACAACTAAGGCGTTCAGTTCAGTGTTGGTTTCTCTCTCTCTCTCTCTCTCTCTCTCTCTCTCTCTCTCTCTCTCTCTCTCGTTCACTGGTTTCTCTCTGGCCACAGAATGTCCGGAATCCTCACATCAAACAGAGCACGGCTTTGAGCTGATTTCTGCCAGTAGAGTGGGGATCATGAGGCAAGCGTTTAGATTATGGGAGGAAACTGGGTGTGTACACAGGCATCACTGCGCGGCTCATATTTTACACAATGGAGGTTGTACAGAGGAAGGGACATTGTCTGAGCGGGAAGGTGCAAATTCCACACGGGAACCGCAGTTTGGATGCCGTTGGGTATCAATGTGATTGCATTACCAGAACATCACTTCCCGAGTTCTGGAGCACTCAGTTGGTCCACTTTGAATGTAACTGATCTCTTGGGGGTGAAGGCAGTGTGATTCCAAGGAAGGCGGAAAAAAACCCAACCCTAACTTAATCAGTATTTACTCTTAAGAGTTTTATCAGGTCGCAGCGAGGGTGAAATATTTTGAAATCACTTATAATGCATTTCGATCAACAAAACACGTTAAAGCAGTTGGATACAACCACGAGTTCTGAATGCGACAGAATAAAGACAGAAAGGGAGGGTTTTCACTGGCTTGACACTAATCAGTGTGCCTGCAGTTTCTCCCCCCTACCTTTTCCCCACTCTCCTTCCCCGAAGTTGAAAGTGCACACCCCCCACTTGGCCTCTTCACCCTGCCTGGTCTTGCTGGCCGCAGCTCCTGCTGCCCGGTCCCCCAGGTATGAAGACGACACCCTGGACTTGAAGCAGCACTCGTGACGTGCTCACCTGAGACGAACTCAGGATGTGGAGGGAAGATTTTATCTGGGCTGCTGCTCTAGCCCCAGCTGACTCTCCCAGTAGTGAAGCGTCAGAAGTCGAGAATGACGAGATAGATAATATCTTTTGCATTAGCGAAGTGCTTTCGAGGCTGAGGGTTTTGAACACACCTGCTTTGAACTTTGTATGTGGGATGACATAAAAAGTCGGACTTGGGTTTCAAATGCATTGCCTTGTGTTTTAGAACAGAAGAAAAATCGTTTCGCCCAGTGCTTCTCACTGGTAAAGAGGTGTTGATTTCACAAGTGATTTAACATCTATGTTGAAGACCTCCATACATTCCAGTAGTTATACATAGCAGGAGTCATGCAGTCTAATAGTTTTAAAGTTAGGTTTTAGATGTAGATGTCTTATGTGCATGAAATCTTGTTATGGACTCCGTCGTTATTTTCCGGCACATGTCAGTCTGGGGGTTGGAGTGGGGGTGGGGGATTTATCTCAAATACTTGGTCTTTGTTAGGTCTAGTGTTGAGACCGGTTAGTAACATGCTCTTCATTGCTCACGAAAGCTGTTGTTACTGGTCATTCATGTTACCCGAATAACGTGAAGACCACGAGGTAAGGTAGATCCGGAGGATGGATCATTGATTTGCGCACGGAGGGTTTTCTTTTTCTGATAAATTCGCCCCTTTTATAAAAGATGTATTTCAAGTATTCAAGTTCATAGGAATGTTTTTAAAGGAGCATGTAGTAGGTAAGCATTCACTGGTTTTGAGGCTCTCGTGTTTGTTGGTAGCGCTTTAATTGCTTGCGTTGCCCGTGTAGAAGAGTTGTTCAGAGAAGCTTTCATATGTGTATGCACGTGGTGCATTTGCCATGAAACACTTACTTGTTCGTATTCATATGAGGCACAAGCCATAAAACCACACATAACTTCCCCCACACTTAAGCCAGCCCACCGAGGACAGGTGCACTGAGCCTCTGGCCATTCTCGCTCGATAACAGCATACTGAATTAAGCAAGAAAAAAATCGGAGTAGAACTGAACATTCAGTGTAAGCAAGAACTGAGGGAAAGTGCATTTGAGACCTAAGCCTGCGCTGACTTCTAAACATCACACCTCCTGTTGCGCAGAGTTTCTTCTGTTGGCAAATTGAATAACATGTAGATTGTGTAGGGGAGGAATGGAGTGAAAGTTAGTCCCGAATCTCGGGAGAAGAGGGCAAGAGATAGGAGATGGCGGAGATTGAAAGGGGGGGGGGGGGGGGGGTATCCATCTCGACCTTTTAATTTTCCTGTGATATTTCGCACTGAGTCAACACTGCAGCTGCTACCGGAAAAGTTCACAGAAACTCAAACCCAAAACGTACCACACGCACTGAGCGTCAGTGACAGCCATTGCCCTGGCAAATGTGACAGAAGAGGAGAAAATTGGCGACAGGGAGCGAGAAATTGCGACGGCTCACAGCTAGGTCCGGCAGTGGGAAAGTTAAAAGGTCGAGCGGGGCGCTTAGGACTCACTAACACTATCTTTGTGTGTGTGTGTGTGTGAGAGAGAGAGAGACAGACAGACAGACAGACAGACAGACGGACGGACGGACGGACGGACGGACGGACGAATGAAAGAGTTTATTCAAAGGCCAACGCGACAGCCCATTAGAGGAGCAATGGTCACTACTAAATGTAATGGGTCGATCGACATGGATATGTCATGTTTTGCACACAGAGGAGACAGACAGACAGACAGACAGACGGAGAGATACTGATGAAAAGATAAGCGCGCGCACACATATGCACTCGGACACTGACAAACACACACACACACACACACACACACACACACACACACAGTGGGGATTAGGGTGTTACGATCGTTAAAACTTGGGTTCGCGTGGACTTTGGAATAGAATGAATTGTTGGCATTATAATAGTGAAGTGGAAAGCAGAAAAGCAAATCGAACCAAAGACAGCTCTCTACATAAACCGAACAGAGCTTTCCCCCTCCCACTGCACTGTCTGCAATCAGGAACCACGAGAGCATCCTCAAAGTTGACCCTTCTCTCGCCTCCTTCTCTACAACGCCCTCTCTCTCGAGTCGTAAGGGCTGCCATGCCTTGAAATAATACAAGGCCGCGTGGCATTTGGCTCCTTTCAAGGGTACAGCCCAGTCTGCCTGTTTGGCGCTCTTTCTGGGCAGGAAGTCACTGCTTCGTAACCGCCGCCCACCATCCTCCTCTGCTGCTAGGGACGCTGCTGCCACTCCGCTGAAGCTTCCAGCTGCAACAGCAGTTCTGCCAACATTACCTTAGCTTCAACTCTGCTGCTGCTAGCATTGCTTGATCTCTTTTGATGCGGATAGGACCAGCGTTTCTGTGGCTCTTCCTCTCACAGGAGATCTGCTGCCGCTTCTACGACTGGCACCACCATAACTCTTTTGCAGCAGCCACTACTTTACATCTACCGCCTGCTGCTGCTGCGCCTAACTACACATGCTGCATTTGTAAGGCTGCCGACACCGCTGTACCACTGCCGCTCGAACACCACTGCATCTATGCTGGTGCTGCGAGTACGAACACGATGACCGATCCTACGAGTATTTGTCTGGTGACGGCCAAGAACGAGCGTAACATTTTGAATATGCAAATTCTTTGCTCCGAGACTGCTGCGGCTGCCCCCGTCAAACCGTCCACTCCGCGAGGGATGGAGGTAGGGATGAACCCAGTGAGGATTCAGGATTTTCTGCTAGCTGCTGTTGACGAAGGAATCCTGCTAATACTCTGAGACGGCAGCGTCAAAAGCCCCCTGGCGGGGACAAGCTGTTCTCTGGGCTGGACTGGTGGAGTTGACCGAGTAGTGGCGATTGTTGACGCTTTACGTGCTGCCCATTCCGGGGCAAGGGTTGCGTGGTTGGTGCTTTGACAAACAAAGCCGCAACTTGTTTGCTTGTTTGTCCCTATCCAACATGCTGGGACTGCCCCACCTTGAGGAGTCGTGCCCATGGCGCGATCCCGCAGGTCAGTTTGACTTCAATCGACACAGCGACTAGCTTGAAAAATAGTAATAATAATAAAGGGAGGAATTTCGCTTGAGTTGCCAATTGCTTTTCTTTAATTTGATCCCTTCCGTCGTCTGTGCCTTGTAGTAGGCTGTCGCTGGAGGCGAAGTTTGTGCAGGGGCTGAAGGGAAGTGCCGCCTATACGGCACCCTAGACTTCCGGTAAAACCATTTTCCGAAGGTCAAGCATGATGTCTTAGGTCACGGAGGATTTCGAGCAGCATGCAGTATTGTTGGATTCCAATGACAGTTCATTTCTGTTAGGATAAAATGCCTTTTCAAAACGTCCTTCCTCGTCGTCATTCTGTGCATTTGGCGCCGTTGTTCTTCTCGAGTAATTATTTTGAATGACAGTGATATCGGGGATTGTGGGAATTCTTGAAGTGGTTGTCGATCTTTTACTCCATTGAATTAAAGTACATTGTGTTATATTGTTAGTGCATCGATAGCTTAATCAAGAAGACAATTTTTTTCGCATTACTTTCTGGGCTTTAGTATGAAACTTATCAAGACTTTGCATTCAACCGACCTTTTCCACGCCAGCCTCCCGGTCCTGAATTCGGATCAAGGGAGCGAGCCTTTGTCAATAGTATTTGTGAAGTAAACAAGAGGCAGGCCTGAATGCCGAGATGGAGAGAAAATGGATGAACGAGGAGGGAGGGGCTGAACTACTAGCAGTACTCCGTGCTTTCTTTACCTGCACCCGCCTGACCGAGAAAGTGGCTCAAAACCCTCCTTTCTTCCGCAGGGCTGCGTGTTGTTGAATCATAGCACGCCATCTTGCCTTGTGGGCATGAGTTTGGGGAGGGGCGGGGAAAGGGAGGAAGTGAGGAAGGGGGATACGGGGTCTATCTCGATTCCATCTCTATCGGCCCTGCCCAACGGCCTGTGCCGGCTCGCTGCTGCAAGTTGCCTGCCACGCACGCGCCTACACGGCCTAGAGCCCCGGGATCCGTTCGTGTTCTTCACCAATTGCCTTCGTGATGCCGGATAGCCCGGCATCGGCTGGGCGCATCCCGCGGAGGCGCCTTGGAATTTTGGCTACAAGTGCACATTATGGAATGACTGGAAGATAGGAAAATGCACCCTACCTTGAGTTAACCGTGAAACCGTCCAGTCGGCAGGTTGGAGGAGGAGATGCTGGAACAGTGAACACAGGGACTCTTCGGTCTTGCTTGCCGGAGTCAAGGAGTTTTGGTCTTCATAGCTCCACTCGGTCTCTGGCCAGACGCTCTGGAAAGTCCTGGTCTGAGGAGCAGCCTGCAACGAAAAGGTCAGGGACCTGACATAATGGCCCTGGTAATTTTGCCTGACTTTTTCCCTGAGAGTTCACTGGTGAGCAGAAAAAGCCCTTGATCTCGAAGCGAATCGGAAAGAGTCGCCAGCTGCACACGATTGATAAGCATCATTTCCAGTTCGCTGTTTTAAACGGCGTCACACATGCGGAAACCTCTCAGCCGTTGCAGCATTTGTGACCGTCAGTTCGGCGGGATGCGGACGTATTGTGAAAACAAACCCGATGGATGCTTCCTGCTAGAATGACTGAGAGTTCTCCGGTGACAAAAACTCTGTGTGACCAGATAGGAAAGCATCGCTGCGAGCTGTCCGATCCGCCTCACACCAGCTCTGCACCAGCCAAGCGTTGTCGGATCTCGCTGCGAGTGGGAATGATTCAATGAGTTAATTGTGCAATTAGCATTCCAGAACGCTTGCTTCGATAGCGGGCAGTGATTGTATTGCGCAGCTCGGGATTCGATGGCATTCTACCCTCTCCTGCTTTCGTGGAATGTCCTCCCACCCTGCGTCCAGCTCGGGTGTGGCTTCCTCCCCGGACTCCATGGTGAACGCATGCACGCACCCCCGCCAGCACCCGCCTGCGATTTCTAGCCTTCGGCAACAGTCGTACTCGCCTAGGCGGGCTGTCTCCCATAACCGTCGTGCCCTCCTTCCTCGGTCCCAGTCTTGGATGTGGACCTGTAGTGAGAGGAGTGCTGTAGACTCGTCCAGTAATAAGTGGATGCCACGCACTCGGTAACTTTAGCAGGAGGATTACAGGTGGAGAAAGGCTGTTTTCCGAATGTTTTGCAGCCAAAGCCCCTGAGTGCTTGCATTCCGTACCAAAACCAACCCCGTGCCTACACGATATATTCTAGCAAGTGCCTCGAACTCGCGTGTTTTGCCTGCTGTGTGGGTTGGATTCTTATGCTCGGATTCGAGTGTTTTCGCTCGAAAGATCGCTTTTGAACGCTACCTTTAGGAGCGGGGCCCTTCTCAAAGACGTCGACAATTCTGTATACCTTGAGACTACGTCAGACCAAAACAATATAAAACCGAAACCTACAGCTTGGTTGCAAGAGGGACTATTTCCGCCTTCGATACTTCGTTTGCACCATGCCTGCTGTTTATGAAACTGGGCACATCGACATCTCTGAGAACTTTTATTCTGGTGAGCGAATGACAGCAATCGATTTACCTCAGTGAGCGATGTACCTCGAGCAGTGGGCAGTAGGAGGGAACTGGAGTGTAAAGCAGACTGGATCATTGAAGGCTTCAACGACCTCGCTCATCAATCAGTGGTTGATCGTGGCTGTGACTGCGCGTCCAGCTCCTCGTGGCTCAGCAAGGAAGCGTTGCCAACCTGCACTGAGGCCCAGTTTCCGAGGACCTACTGGCTTTTCAGCTGGCAGCTTGTGTCCTCACTGTGCGGATGTGCAAGGGTGCTCGAGTGCTTCATTTTGCCTTTTCCCCACCATTAATGCTCTGACTGGTCCTTGCTGAAAACTTCGCATCGCGGTTAAATGTTAACTGAAATCGTTCTACAGCAGTCTATGACCGTTTCACTAGTGCTGTGTTGCGTCGCTGCTATTATGATGTTGGCAACGGGATTTATGATGATTCTTTATGCGTGTGCTTGTACTATTTCTGGAATTGCAAGCTTGCTATATGTGCTAGTCACTACCAGGGAACTGTCGTGTTACTGCACAAGCCAAGGCTAAACGTGTTAGATTTTGTAAAAAGTCGCCTGACCTACTTGGCAACGCAACCCCGCATGGCAACAATGGGTTTTCCCCTTGGAGTTCACCCGAGAGTCACAGCAATGTGTGTCGGTGTTCTCGAGTAGCCAGGAAACGGCCCCCAGTATAATGCTGGCATTTGCAGTTCTGTTTCGGTGGACTCGATTCCCAGGCGGTCCTTAGAGCTGGTAGTCTCGGTTTGTCATTGTGATCCTGTGGGAGGCGCTTTTATTGCGTTCTAATGGTCTGATCTGAACATGAATCAAAATGGGACAACTGCAGGTGTCTTTGAGTAACTTTGACGATGATACGTACGAAAGACTTTGTTTATGAAACCCGCAGGTTGGAACTCCTAGGATTTTAGTGCTTTGATTTTAAGTTTAAATTGTTCGGTATTTTTTTGTGTGATGAAATGTCGGATATTGTTTATCTAGGATACGCAAGTAAGGAGAGAGCTACACGTGCTGCAAGGTATATTTGGCAGTTATATTTCTCCCAGTTGTACAGCCTGAGGACCCTTCAGTAATGAGAATATGTCTTGCACCTCCATGCGTGTTATCTGCATTGGGAAGCCTACGCACAGGCAGGCTGGCAGGCTGGGTCGTCTCGCTCGCTTCACGTGTTACCACCGGCGTCTTCCGTGTCATCACTCAGGCCTAACGAAGAGGAAGTGAGAGAAGCCTTGTCTCCCATTTGCGACTTAGACCGACTGGACACGAAGATTTTAGCAGAAGGAAAGGAGAGCATCGTCAAGTTTTCCTTCTGCTGTCGTAGTAGCCCCATACTGTGCCCGTATCGAAGGTTGCTCTGCATACCAGAATGCCTTTGACGTGTTCTGTCGACCGGGGCAGCTGGACGCGATTGCTGGCCTGGTGTTTTCAGGCGGGAGACAGGCCGGTGGTATTTGTGTAGGTCAGCTCCGTGTTGTCTCCGCGCTCAGGAAAGCAAAGCTTCCGCCCTGCCGCGTTTGTTGGCGTCAGCCTACAAAACCAGCGTCCACCAAGCAACTGCAACTACAAGGCAAAGGGGGAGTTCGAGAGAAATGTGCCAGTGAACACAAGTTGTGGTTTTTTTCCTTCTGTCAAACTCCCCTTGGCCTTTGCAAAGAGCGAGGTGACTGCCCACAAGCAGATTACACGAGGGGGACGGGACCCTCTGGTGTTTCGCTACCACGCCACGTCCTAAAGTGTCGCCCTGATCCCAGGGTGAAGGAAACTTGTTGCAAAGGTTCTGGAGCCGCAGCACGACCCATGAACTCCTCCTCTCAATTGCGGTAAACAGCAAGTGGAAAGCGGGGCCGAGAGACAAGATGTTGATATCGTCCCGCTAGGTGGGGAGATTCATTAAGCATATCGCTTGCTTTGCCGATAGGACGTCTTCAGATGGAATGTCAAGAGGAGGACTCTGCTATCTTGGCTTCCCGCTTGTAGCCTACATCCACGCTGACCATAGTGGCCCACTGCTACTGCTATTACCGAGAACATTTCGAGCGTTTTCTCGCTCTTCGACGATGGATGGAATGGGCAGCTCTAGTGATTGCCCAACTGAGGAAATACGCTGTAAACAACTAGACGACCACATCCTCCAATGATCCATAGGATGTGATGGACTCGTCTGAAGGCGGCTGGTTTTCGTGATCACGAGGTTGCACAGGTTCAACTGCCCCTGATAAACGTCGTCAGAAAACTAGGAATGGATGCTCTTTCGTCATAGAGACTAAAGTGAGTTCGTGGAGTACTGTTGTGTTTGTAGTGAACAGGAAGTGGTGTGCACACATTGTGATGTGTCCCTGTTTATTCGCTCACAGCAAGGCGTGAACTGCTGGAAGTTTCTTGAGGACCATATGTTTTTCAAAACATTTTCACTATGCCTTGTCTGATTGAGTTTCATCAGAAAATGGACGTGATTTTTGTGCGACAAAGTGTTTAAATATCTCATTACGCATCTGTACCAGAATTTTGACCATACGTTTTCAAAAGAGGGGACAGTTGTCTCTTTAACTTAGAGATAAACTACCAGCACCTTTCCTTTCGTGAGGCTGCTTTATCATCGACGGGGCGCAAGGAACCCGAAACTGGACTTGGGACAAGTTATCAGTGAATTTGACTTGAATACCTTTGCAAGACAATGAATGGCATGCGTTTCCTGTCCTACTCACAAGGAGGAAAGTACCTTCCTTTCGTATTCCCGCTGTAACCACATTCACAAGATTATGACAAATTCGGATATGCGTTGGCCAGTCGACTGCTCAGAGTAAAACCTCGCATAAATTGAGTGGTTTTGTCGCCTGTAGGGTGCATGACGCGAGTCGTGTCAGCAAACAAACTGGGAGACAATGATGAGAGGTTATGCTTGCACCGTCATGCTGTGTAAATGGTGATGATGAAAGGGACTCGAACCGAAAGGAGCTTTTCGTGCAGCTGACGCCCTGCTTGGATTTTCTAAGTGAAATGCAATAGGTGTTGATTCATTATCACGTTACGTGCACCTCATGTAAAAGGACGAGTCGAACGTCCGCATTTGCTTTTTCCTCCCTAGAGGTCATAGTGCTCCACTCGCCTCAACAGCACGGGACGCTTCACATTCGTGCCTGTGGTTGCGGTTACCTCCAGAGTTCCTTCTAGATTAGCGCTCCACTCGAACTTCAGAGGGCTGCAACTTTTGATTACGCACATTCCCTGTTGGCGTCAAGTATTCTGCCCCACGAGCCACGGCTGTCTGTCGACAGTCGGCCCGGCTCATAGCTAGGGAGGTCAGCCTACCTGCCGTCTCAGTTCGGGTCAGTGACGACACTGAAAAAACACAAGCCCACGGAAGAGTAAAGCAATCTGGCCAGAAAGTCGACACGAAGCCAGGTAGATGGTGGGCTGTCACACAGCGAGACTTGGGGCAACAAAATCGCCAGACGTCAGCAGCAAGGGGAGACGTCAGTGACCGACCACTGGGGTGTCGCCTTCCAACAGCATGAGCACCCGGCATCTAGTGACCGTTCCTCGCCAGAGTTCAAACATCAGTTCTTCTGAAGTGTGACGTTGTTAGGAAGACGTGGGAAAGTTTGGCCTTTGTACGTTGCACACGTGTGTCCAGCATTTGTGCAGTTCGTGTGGAACCGATTGCGTCAGGGAGTTCTACCGTCACTTGTGCTACAGTTAAGTCTAGCGAAGAAGAAGAAAAACTGTTCAGACGTCGTAACGTTGAATTGAAGGAGCTTTGCGCTCTCCCACCTGCAGGCATGCAGTCAGTCTGGAAATAGGTGCTGCAACTTCAGATAGTCCTCCTTGTCAAAACTGCTCGTGTGCGTTGACGAAAACGAAAGCTGGTAATCCAAATTATCATCCTGGTGGAACTGCAGCGTTGTTCTCAGTGCCATAATTATAGGACTTCGGCCCTGGCTTGACGTCTCATACAACTGTCGGTTTTCATTTCGTGAAGTGAGCAACGTGTAGCGGTGTCTCCACAGATCCCTGTTTACAACGTGATAATTTGTCACTGTTGTTGTTGCTGTTGTCGTTTTGCGCCACCCTAGTCTCTGTAAAACTAGTTGGCGCTGAAATGTCGGTCACAGCGCTGAGGGTGAGATGAGATTTAGGGACGTGCGCCTGATGTGGGAGTTGCAGACCAGACGTTAGATGACAGACGTTGTCAGTGAAGGAATTGTCACTCGGTGACAGACAGGCTGAAAGCGGGACAAAGCCCCTGTCTGCCTCCCTGCCCGCCACTTCCCGTAGCTGACCGCCCACAAGCAGTCCTAGTCTGTTCATAAACTGGCCACGGCTGTGAACGTGCATCGTTGTGGAGCATAGTTGAATGAAGGATGAATGCGATTCCAAGGAGCGGATACGAGTTTCCACTTAGAGCATGTAATTGCACTGCCTGGCTGACTAGGGTTTGGTTGACTCCTACCAGCTAGACATGAATGTGTAATCAAGGAACGTGAGCAGCAGAAGTTCTGAAATGCATTCTCCTTATCACTGTTGCTGCACCGATCTAGGTACGAAGTACGACGGGGGGAAATTTGCAAGCAGAAGCTGATAACACAGGCGCGGATCGCTTAGGATTTACGTCATTTGTACCCATTTGTCTTCAGAATTGTCTCGACTGTAGTCTTCCTTGGTGTGGAGCCCTGGTTCTCTCCTATCGCCGGTAGAATAGGACTGGTTCTTTGATTCCATTGTTTTTGATTTGTCACCAGTCGAACAATAGAGTCCGAACTTTCCGACAAGGATTTGTCACCCTCAGAATGAGACATGCATGATACAGAATAGAACGGAAGCTTTCGAGTGAAATCGAGCTATCTGATCTTGGTGGTGCACGCGAGCACAGGAGCAAAGCAGAGACTCTATAAGTATTCCAACTTCAGTAGGCCCAGTCTGCAATCTGACACGGACTATACCAAGATTACTTCTCAGTGGTGGAAAGCGACGTTTAATTTGCCAAGTTTTTAAAACAATCCCAGCCCCTGCACATTGTTCTGACGGAAAGGGAGATCGAGACTTTGCACTGACTGCAAGGCCGAGACGCCTACCACGTGTGCAGGTCCTTGCCTTGGTAGCGTCCATCTCTCGGCTCCGCCTGTCACTGACTGCAAGTGCAAGGCCGAGACGCCTACCACGTGTAGCGTCCATCTCTCGGCTCCGCCTGTCACTGACTGGGTGCGTGACTGACGAAGGTGATGGGACTGCTGGATACGATGGAGTCGATCGTGGAGTCCATGGGACGGCACCTGGTGGGAGGGCGGTGGCCGTTGCTGTGGGCAGACGGCCTGTGCTGGGAGGGGGGCGTCTGCGTGCTGGTGCTGGCCCTCTCGTTGACCTTTGTCCTCCTGCTTCTCTTCCGCCAGCGCCGAGACCATGGCCGTGGCGGCTCACTCCGCTCCCAGCAGACCCACACCAGTCCCAGGGATGCCAGGAAGGTAAGAAAAGCTTCTTTTTTTTTTTGCTTCTGTCTCTTGTCATCTGGTGTTTTTTCATGATCGTGTTGCTTTGCAGTGTTTATTATTGCTAATTAGGAAAGTTAAAATCGCAATAGTTTACACTCCCTCCCCCTCTCCCCCACCCACCCACCCCTCTCTCTCTCTCTCTCTCTCTCTCTCTCTCTCTCTCTCTCTCTCTCTCTCTCTCTCTCTCTCTCTCTCTCTGTGTGTGTGTGTGTGTGTGTGTGTGTGTGTGTGTGTGTGTGTGTGTGTGTGTGTGGACGTCTTCCCGCATGTGCTTAATCAAACGCGTTCATATGTAAGAGAAAACCGAAAACGTTCTGTAAATGTAAAATTTATTCAAATATCAAAATGATACTCCCCCACACCACCACCTCAGCACCTCTTTTTGGGGGGACTCTGCAGTGTCATTTATACCATATCAAATCATGTCGACCTTTCCTCTCTCCACTTTCTACCTGAGTGATGCATCTTTGCGTCGCACAAAGTTGTAATGCATGCATAGGCTTCGAATACCTGCACAATAAACCGTATTAAACTTATTCTGTAGCATCTTTCAAAATATTTGTTTTGGCTTGGAGGGGACATTGAGATAGCAGCTCGGTCTGCTTAGGGGCCAAGCTGGTGACAACAAGGCTGTGCTGGTGCACTGAGGCCAGGCGAGTGGATGCTAAGTGCAATAAGCAGGGAAGAGAGAGGGACGTGGAGGAAGGCAAACATCACAGGCAGCCTGTGTTGACTCTGCATGGAGATGATACTGCTTTTTCTACCTCACCCCCTGACCTCTCTGTCTCTGTCTGGGTCGACGTTCCTCGGCTGTTCTGTGTGGCTGGGAGTGTGTCATCCTGTGTGTGCAGTGTTGATCATCAGTGTTTCTCTGTACCGAGGTGCATTTTCTTACCTCCAGGGTTGAAAGGGATGGGTTGGGATGCCGATGGAGAGTGTTGGATTAGGGTGAGATGAGATTTTCGTATTAGGACGTTGATTGTGTTTTGTGTTCCGTCTTATTGTATATGGTGATTTTTAATTATTTTTTTTTTGGGGGGGGGGTTACGTATTGAGCCATGGGATGGTAGTAGCAATTAGTTTTCTTGTGTGGCTTTGATTTATTTCAGCATCTTTGCAATAAAATCTCTCTCTCTCTCTCTCTCTCTCTTTCTCTCTCTCCATTCGTTTTTTCGTTCTTTCACTCGCTCGCTCGCTCGCTCACTACACGCGCGCGCGCACACACACGCGCGCGCGCGCACACACACCATACCTCTGTAGAGGACGAATGCAGTATGAATCACACCTGCATCCTTCCCTCGGTCTGCTCCCCACGTGGGTTGGGAGTGAGAGACCCACCTCATTTCCCTACGCGATTCGTAAGAAGCGAATAAGTAGGGACATCGTGATTTGATTTTCGCTCCCTCTAATAAATTCTAACACTTTTGATGCTCAATTGCCTTACATAACCTGCAAAGGCTGCTGGGCCGTAAAACTCCATCCATCCGTCCGCCCGTCCGTCCGTCCATCCATTCCCTCTGTCCGCCCGAGACGCAAGGAGGACGCAGTGCGTTCAACGCGTTTGAGACGTCAACGACTAGGGACGACAACTCTTGAAGGCTTGTTGAAAGCCTTCGCGGGGGTTGTGAAACCCCATAGCACAACTGTTCCTTGAGACCATTCTAGTAAACTAGAGATTTCGCCTACCGGCAAAAGTATCTCTAGCACAGTTCACATCACGTGATGGAAGGTTTTTGGCCAATGTATTCAAACGGAGGTCACACGAGAGGCTTGTGGGATAGGCGATGTGCTCCCTGACATACGCCGTTAAATTAGTTCTAAGACTATTTCGCACAAAACTCTTAACTTACTCTTGTTGAGACAACAAACAAGCGTTAATTCGATACAATAAAATGTTTGTGTTGAAATGGAAACAAGTTTTGACATCTGAATGATTTCTGTAAAAAGTGGAGAGAAAAATAGTATCAGAACGAACTATTTTTGGCGCAATGCTGTAATGCGAAGGGTCAAGCCTATTACGCATTCATTGCGAACTGTGCCAGAGTCAATACTACTGACTCGGGTTTACAGAATGCCTTGAGACAAGTTGCTATCGTCGGAAGAAATATTTGTACATTGATCTCACCAAATAGGAACAGGTGTGCTGAACTTTTAGAAAATATCAAAAGCCTGCAGTAATTAGATAAGGATTGAAGTTTCGGTGCGCTGATGCAAATAAGTGACGAAAGATTGATAAAAGATTAGTCTTTCATGGAATCTTCCTCGTGCCATCGGCTTGATAACCAGCTATGTCTCCGTGCTGATATTTGTATTTGAGTTCCTGGATAGCCTGCTGAGATAGCTAGTGTATGAGAGAGTTGTTTGGGTGGGGTGGGAATAGTTACGTTGATCTGTGGGATTTCGAATCTTCCTTCCAAAAGGTGTGAACCTGAAAAGAAAGAAGGTTCTTGAGGAACGAAAAGTAAACACCTACATCAACAATTGTCCCCAGCAAGCAAACTGCATTCGCACGTGGGCTGACGATTGAGAGATTTTATCCGTTGTTATTGACTTTTGGATGTTTCCTGGGGATAGGAAAAAACGAGAATTCGCCGAAGCGCTTGTATTTACGATTTGTTTTGTCTATGTTTAATCTACCTGTGGCAACCACAACGTGGAACGCCTCTGTACAGTCTGCTGCTGACGCGGACCTAAAAACCAAAACCTCTGCGAATGAGAGGGAAAGTTTTGTATGCATTAGTGTCTTGCCAAGTTTTTTTCCAAGGGACGCGAGCTGGTTTGGCTTGGCAAGGTGTCATCTCGGGCGTGGAGGGTGTGAGTCACCTCCTCACCACTGAACTGACTGTTGAATGCGACTGCAATGCGTGGTCTATTTCGGCTCTGCTTGATTCGCTGAGCGCCTGTAGATTTGCATTTGGCCTTCCTCGGGATCTTGTTCTGCGCGGCCTGGTCTTTCAGAGCCGTCCCAGGTGGCATGTGGCGAGGTCCTGTGCCATCAAAGACGCTCATAGAGTGTTGCATTCAGGAACAGGGGCCAATGTTCCGCCATTGTTCTGTGGCTGCAGGGTGTTCCGATGTCATGTGAGCGTGGCACTTACTCTGCATTGTTGACTTGGGTGGTTTGACTGCTCTTGAATCGCGGGAACACGCACGCACACACAACACCTTGACTTAAGGAACTGAAAAGAAAGCAGGATTTTTATTATGGCGGGCGACCAAGTCATATTCGCAGCGCTTACTCAGTGCTGATCGTATTTTGCTAATCAAATAGGGCCTCTTTGCGTTTGTATTTTGCAGTCCGTTGAGGCTCGTAATAGCGCTGGATACACATCCTGTTAGGTTTGTTCATAAAAGTCACATGAAGCGGTGCTTTGAGTCTTGGCTTCTGTCTGTGAATATCTATGTCTGTTTAACCCCCCCCCCTTCTCTTTCTCTCTCTCTCTCTCTCTCTCTCTCTCTCTGCCAACCCACCCTCCACCCACTCTCCCTCTCCCTCCCTCCCTCCCTTCTCCCGATCTTGAAGTTCCTTGCCTCTACTCTTCTATCACCAGACCCTTACAAGGAGGATGAAGAATGTACTTGTACTCGACCCACTCCAGGCGCCCATCCATCACTGGGGAAGGGAAGCAGAGAGGCGAGGAGAGGGAGGGGAGGTGTTATGAGAAGGAGGATGGAGGAGGAAAGAGTACAGATACAGAGATCCGGTATGTCTACTGACAACATAAAATTCGACTGATTAAATGAATAAAAGACATGAATAAAGTAACTCTTTCGGGTAGAAATACTGAAATAAAGTTAGGTGTGCCGTTTTTCCAGAAGTGGACAGTGAGGCATTTGATACAGAGGGTTATGTTATTTCTACACCTGCTTCTGGGCTCCAACCATCTTTGCGTGATGGTGCACAATTTCTGTGAAGCTGGCAACCTGAAATTGCGAGGTGCCTTCCTCGATACAGAGCATTGAAGGCGTTCAGGGTAAAGGTAAAGTTATATAGCGTCTTATCACCCATTTCTTGGTCTCGAACTTTGTGATGTGCTTTACCTCCTGATCACTGGGTCGCTCGATCAATCCTTCACTGGCACCTTAGCAGATAAGACGCACACTCAGGTACCCGCACCAACTCCACTCCCTGGGAAGTTTTCCAGCCCGACGCAGGCTTACAGCCGCATGCAAGGGTTAGTCGCACAAGAGCGTGCCATCGCTGCCATCACAGGTACTAGTTTTACTCCTGGCTGGGGAGAACCAATGTGAATAAAGCACCTTGCCCAAGGATGCAACTCCGGTCCCCACACAGCTTCGAACGCCGCACCCACTAGCCGCAAGCGACTGCAGGCCAAGCGCGCTGACCACTCGGCCTAAGAGTAAGAGCCCCACAACGATGTTTGGAAGCGCGATCTGATGGAATGGGAACGTTGCCTACGCCGTGGTCACTGTGACACGTCATCGCACTGAGGAGGATAAGTGAGGACTAGAGAAAGGAAAGGGAAGCTGGCAACCCTGGCAGTAAGGCGGCGAGTAAATGTGTACTTAGCTAACCTACCTCATCCTCTTCAGGGAGACTGAGATATGTGCAGTGGAGATGGTGACCTGGGCGTCTGTTGCATGCCTGTATATGCCTGTGTCTGTGCTTGCATACGTGGAAATGTGCGCGTTTATGTATGCGCACAAACATGTCTCTCTGTGTCTCTGTCTTGTCCGGGCATGCACTTTATGTACGAAAAAAAGCAGTTCAGATAAAACAGAGAGAGAGAGTGAGAGAGAGAGAGAGAGAGAGAGAGAGAGAGAGAGAGAGAGAGAGAGAGAGAGAGAGAGAGAGAGAACGAACGAACGAACGAACGAAAAAAATTTTTGTGTAGGCCACCGGCCCATTACAAAAGTTCAAGAGAAACGTGCGGCTATGTACATGGTACGGGTCAAGACTGGCCGCCAGTCTTGCAAGTTTTACGCGCACGAACGAGGAAACTGATCGAGACGTTGAACAGTTCGTTATTTCTGGAACGTCCGTGCGGCTCGTTCACGCATGGCCTGCTTCACTGCAGACCTGCTGCTCCGCGTGCTTCTCGTGCTTGCCGTGTCGCACGCAGTGTCTTCGGATTTGTTGTGTCTGGCTGCTGGCTGGCTCTTGGACTGCGATGGAGCTGTCGTTGATGGAGGCTTTGCCGCCAGAGGATCAGGCCTCTGACTGGTGGAACTGGATCCCTCACAGGGGGCGACATCTCTGGATAGTGGCCTGGGTGAAGTAGCCTCCGAGACCGGTTGAGTTGCGTCCGTCTCCACCACCGGCTTAAAAGCACCAAATGACACCACATGGCCCTCTCTGTCCTCGCCGAACTCACTCCCTCTCTGTCCGTCCTTCCCCCTCGACATTATCGCGTCCACCATCTCCCTCACCCACTCTCTGTCATCACTTGCTGGCTGATCAGCGATGGTGCCTGTGTCGGTGGAAGGAGAATCCGCCTGCACCTCAGCACCAGCAGGAATTCCAAGATCACTTGATGTTTGTGCAGCGAAGCGTGTTGGGTCAAAGGTCACGGCTGTCGGGGGGCGAGGGCAAGATGACGTAGAGGCCCGTGAAGTTTGTGCAACATCAGCATTATTATCAAGTTCGAAATTCGAGCCAGTAACGACGCTATTTTCAACATGATGTCGAAAAGTTTGCTCACCGAAGGCACGGTTCCTCTGTGCACGCCGCAGGTCGCGTCGGAGCTGTGCGGGAGGCTTTCTTCTCCAGTGCCCTCGACGTGTCTCGCTCGCCAGCAATGGCTGCCCGTCGCTCGGCCTGAATCGCAGCACAACGACGACACCGTCAGACTCCCCTGCCACCTTCCACGACGAAAGCTCGTCCGACTCGAGCAGCGAAGACAGCGCTACCTCAACAGCTGTTGGTAACCCTACAACTGGCATAATGCTGCTTCTGTGTCAACTAGAGGCGTAAATCAGGCAGAGCCGAAGTAAACGGGTGCTTCGAGATGGCAGTCGCGCGCGCGTGTGTGTGTGTGTGAGAGAGAGAGAGAGAGAGAGAGAGAGAGAGAGAGAGAGAGAGAGAGAGACAGACAGACAGAGAGAGAGAGACAGAGAGAGAGAGAGAGAGAGAGAGAGAGAGAGAGATTGTTCTACCCTCTGCCACCAGTTTATGAAAACAAGCTCGGGTTGCCATGCTGAGGAAGACGAATGTCGTGCATGCAACCTCAGCGAGGAAACGTGTGGGAAGATGGATAATCACTGGCGAAATATTACTAGCAAGGGCGAATCGTTAAAATCTCACCTGGGGTTACCGCATGGGTGTGGGCACATGTTTCACATGCAAAGCACAGTGGTGAGAATACCGGCGTATTTGTGGAGGGGTAGATGTTACAGGGGTCTGGAAGAAGATAAACATTGGAGTACATCTTGGTAGCATGGAAAACTCTGTGTGTGCGCGCTCGCGCGCGAGCGTGCTTGTTATGCGTGCGTGTTTGTGTGTGCGTGTTTGTGTGTGTGCGCGCGCGCGTGTGTGAATTTAAGAAGTTCGTGGTATTATTTTGTTTTGTCCTAAAGGAATAAAGAGTTATGACTAAAATGTGAGCAATAAGAAAGAAGTCCGCGACAGTGGGACTAATCAGTGATACAGGGATGATAATGACATGAATAGCGGGAATGGGGTGGGGTGGGGGGGGGGGGGGGGGGGGGGGGGGGGGAAGATGGCAAAGCGATGGGGGTTTGAAAAAAGTTGGGAGTTCTCCTCTTTCATAGTCGACAGAGGGAGACAGAGCATGTTGTGTCGTCATGCTCACCACGCATTTACAACGCATGCGTAGACGTTGTTTTTGGCGCCCGACCCACGTCAAGCCGTTTTCATTGCCTGACAACACACTGTGTCGCCACGCCTTCGTTTGTCAGTCTGCCCCTACCCACGCCCCCCCACCCCCCCCACCCCCCTCCCCCCCCCCCCCCCCCCCCCCCCCCCCCCCCCCCCCCCCCCGCCCCCCCCCGCCCCTACCCCCCACCCCCCCCTTCACCCCCCCCCCCCCCCCCCCGCCCCCCCCCCCACCCCCCCCCCCCCCCCCCCCCCACCCCCCCGGATCCCCCTGCCGTGATGATCGCTTGCATCTTCTCGGGGATAAAGTGTGCTTTACTGGTGTCGGATTTATCTAACCCCGAAAGTTCACTGGGACGGGTTCGCCCGAGACGTTGACTGCTGATGTATCTTTCCCAACCCACAAACACGGCGTGTGTGAGCACTGGCTTAGCCATAGATCTGCGTTGATTTAAACCGAAACCGTTCACGACCAAGCAAGCCGCTTCGAGAGGGTGAGAGAGACTGCGCTATGACGTCCATGCGTTGCCAGACTGTGGAGAGGCGCCCAGCCAGCACCAAGGATCCGCTCCGCACACGTCTGCTGGCTTTCTGGCGTGTGACCCTCGCCTGACTGGCCGTTGTTGGAGTGGCCGCGTACCTCGCCTGACAGGTGGCCAAACCGCACTCACCTGGACTCGCCAACGTCCGGCCTGCCTGCCTGCCTGTGGTGCTGTCAGCCACCCTGCCTGCCTATGTGACGTACGCCTGGAGTCGGTGCGAAGGTTGAGGGTCTTCTCTCCCCTCCTTTCCGTGTGTGTGTGTGTGTATCGAGTGAGGGAGGCGAGAGGAGACATTGTGTCGCCGGCGTCTATTGACTTCTCCTTCAAGACGTCCACTCCTTCGGCCAGGAGAAGAATGATCACGACTCGGCTCCGCAGTCGAACTTCTCTCTCCCTGAGATCGGGTGAAGAGAGAGAGAAGAAATGTTTCACAGGGCCAATGCCACTCTGTCTCAATAACTCCCAGCGACGCAGTTTCTGTTGTCGGCGAGCCATGACCTACGATCCGAGGCGGCCGTGTCACTACCGCGGTGCAGTGAAGGGTGGCGATTCGGGTGCTTATTTTGCCCTATGCGTCATCTGAGAGAAGGGTGGAAAGGAATATCAGATTTAGGTTTGGATTTGCGTGTGGACGTACCGGTCCGGACTTTAACGAGGAAAGCACTCGCCAAATACTGTCGGACGTTCAACACGACAACCATAGAGGCGGGGGAGGGAGTGTTTGGACTGTGTCACGCTCCTGCCGCGATCTTGTTTGGTGGACCACGCCTATCAGTGTGCCAGTGCTGAGCGCTGGTGAAATCGAGCGCGATTTCCCAGTTCTCACTCGGGTGGACGGGCAGGTGATCGGGGCTGGGGACTAGCCAAGCTGGAAAAGGCAGGATCTCACTCTGAATACGTTCCCCATCTATTGTGCACGCCCGTAAAGCTTGTGGGAGCTCTGAACCATCCGCCCTGCTGAATGCTAAATGGGTCCAACCCGGCCCAGACTGCACATAGGAGCCAAGACACAGAGCAAAAGGCCCCCAGGCGACGCAGCGTCGCTAGGGGTGTACAGTGGTGTGGGGTGACAGGACGGTTTCGTCTGCTCCACAACTCTACTCCAGGCGTCCCCTACCCCCCGTCTCCTACCCACATCCCACCCTCCCTCCAGCCTCGAGTGGCAGGCAGGTGCTAAGATCCAGGCAGCCTGCCCCACAGAGCTCGTCCCATTGTCTGTGTGTCGTCCCTGGCGCCTGCCCTTACCAGGAGCTCAGACGGAACCATAGAGCCATGGGGCTGAAGGAGAAGTTTACCATGAGGAGGAGGAGGTCGGTGCAGTTCACAGGGGGCAGGAAGAGCGAAGGAGAGGTATCTCGTGTGGAAGGCACCAGCATCACGTTCGTGGTAAGTTCCGGTGTATTCCGCCTGGGGGTTGCTGCCTGCTGGTAATATCTGGAGTACCATCACTTTATAGACCTGTTGACATCGTCGTTGTGTCAGCGTTTTTATGTCGTTGTTGCTGTTGATGCTATTGTTTTCTCGTTATATTAATATTTGGGGGAAAGAGCGTTTTGTTTTACTACGTGTTCGGTCATGTGTGACTCTGCCTATCCTGCTAATTTTAGAGTTGCTCTGCTTGACTGTGAGAAGGGCTGTGGGACAAGAGGCGTGTGTTGTAACCTGTGACGGGACGAAACCTGAATGAATCATCTCTCTCTCTCTCTCTCTCTGTATTGTGTCTGCTCTCTCTCTCTCTCTCTCTCTCTCTCTCTCTCTCTCTCTCTCTCTCTCTCTCTCTCTCTCTCTCTCTCTCTCTCTATTGTGTCTGTCCTCTACGTGGGCAGGAGTCACCTTGGGGACATCCGTCTTGCTGCAAGCATGGCTGCAGCCAGGCTGCCGTGGTGGCATGCCCCTGTCCTGCTATCCGTCTGTCAGTGTAGCCAGCCGGGCCAGACTCCCACCCAGGTGTGGAGAAAATGCCAGGGTCCCTGGCGATGCCGTCTGCTCTTGACAGAGCCATGCCAAGTTTACGTATGCAACCGCGGTAGCTCATCCATGACTAAAGTTGCCGACTAGCAAACATCCGCCTCGTGAGCTCTCTACTGGCCTGACGTGGAGAATAGTGGCCGGTCGAAACCGGGATACACCATTTTAGTTTCGAAATGCGATTCTCGTTAACGAGGATGGGTAGGCGGTCGTATGTAGTGGAATTGGATGAGTAATTAATGACATTGTACATTCACTTCCCTTTGCAAAGGATAGACTATGAAACGAACAGCTATTATTCGTATGACAAGAATTTATAAAACGTTTTACGCACAACAAGACCAGTGGAGACGGATTCACAAGGAGAAAGCGCACTTACTCGGTTCACGAATGTTGAATCCCATATTGTGGAGGATGCCCCTAATCTTAATCAAGAAGGACATCATGCGTCTGTGATGTTCCCAGGCAGGTTGGAGAATCACAGATGCAAAGTCTTGATATAGTCTGCCCCAGAAGCCTGCTTCAGAGCTTTTGTGAGCCACATTAATACCTCGCTGTGGTAAAGGTCCTCCCTACCAGTCTGTTCCAATCTTTGAGCCATAAGCTCGCTGATCTCCGCATCACCTGTGCTGGTTTTATGGGCAGTAAACGCTGCTTAATGCAAATGTTCTCTGTGTGCTGAGGAACCACACGGAATTCAGTACTCTATACCTTCAGTTCGAAGTGCGTGCAATTCAAACGTTATTGTGATGGGGCGTAACCAGCTGTGTCCTGGAGCGTGCGTGTGTGTGTGTGTGTGTGTGTGTGTGTGTGTGTGTGTGTGTGTGTTGCTGCGTGACCTTGTATTCGTGTGTCTTTCTGTCAGTGAGTGTTGGGGGGGGGGGGGGGGGGGGGGGGGGATGTGTATGTGTGTATCGTCGTGTGCCCTTGTTTTCGTCTGTCAGTCTTTCTTTCTGACTATCTCTGTCTCTCTCTCTCTCCCCCCCCCCCCCCCCTCCCCCTTCCCTGTGTAAATGTGTATGGTGTGTGTGTGTGAGAGAGAGAGAGAGAGAGAGAGAGAGAGAGAGAGAGAGAGAGAGAGAGAGAGAGAGAGAGAGTTAGTTTGTGACTTGATCGCTTTCCATCTGGTTGGTATTCTTGCTGCCGAAGCGCCCACTCATCGTAAACATCTGGGGTCCGGTTGTAAAGAACTCCACTGGTTTCACCGGCACTCTGAGGCCGTCAGCACTGGAAGGAGAGGGAAGCTTTGGTCCGCTGTCTCTATCTCCCCTGGATGGTCTGAAGTAGCCTGCTACCTCTATCTGGCCACTCCGCAGTCCGCCGGGGCCCCTGCTGGCTGCGTGCAGTAGCAGTGTAGTTGGTGGTGGTGGCCTGAATCGGGAGCCGGTTGTACCAGCAGCCTTAACTTGGCTGTAGTCCAGACCTCCGTACTACCTGTACCTGCCCGCTCGCCCGCATTCAGGGAGCTGATTTGTTGTCTGATGTGTCACCGCCCTGTGCTGTTGAGGAGTTCCTAACTTGTGCTGAAGTCATGGCCGAGGACGACAGCGAGGTAAGGTGACGTTCCTTGAGACGTGGGATTGCCGCTTCACCGCACAAACTGATCTCCCTGCTTATCGTGCAGTCTTCCATTGCGTTTCCTTGCAGTCTGTAGCTGTTTCGTCGGTTCTTTATTTGACCCTGTGGAACTGCTGAATGTGTTATGGAAGATTTGTGTCTGGTGTTGGCTGCGAGATGAGACCTGCACGATATGTTTTGCCAGTTCAGTCCATTTCCATATGCTTTTCTACCACCCGACGTACATAACACACATCTCTGTCAAACGGAAATGTTCGTCGCGGTCGTCTTGACAGGCTGGGGCATTTGTCATGACAGGGCCAGCCTGTCCGACTGTCGTGCAAGCCGTAAAGGGTGGGGATCTACTTGACACAGATTAGATGCCTGGTCGACAAGAATGAAATATGAAGTCAGTTCGTTTGTGGAGCCAGGATGCTTTATCTTTGTCGTCTGCACAAGCGTGACACAGCACCTCAGCCTGCGTAACCCTGTTTTCTTGCTTTCTGTCCTCTGGCTGAGGAATTCGAATTAATGTAACCTAATAAACTGATGTAATCCGTTCATTTATCGATTCTGATAGTTTCATTGGCCATGAATGTATCCTGTTCCAGTATGTGTGGAGCACTCGATTGGGGTATGGCTGCTGTCGGGCGACATTCGTTGAAGAGAGACGTTCACGAATCGTCTTTGATTAGCAGTATTCGACACTTTGCAGACTTAGGCGGTACTCAATGACTGGTATCTACTGCTGAGTGACACACTAAGCCGTGTTTAGCTATGAGGCCTGGTGTCCTCTATGATTGCAGCAACTGGTGTGTGGGTGGGACTGAGACGATATGTCCATAAACATTGTGGCCATGATACTTTCCATACTGACGGAGTTTACGTAATGTGCCCACTGTGTCCGTCATGAGTGGTGTGCCCACTTCATGTACGACCGTGATGTGTCCGCACGACTGTCTCGTGTGACTGAAGTGTCCGCCAGACCTGTCTTGTTCGACTGTGATGTGTCCACTAGTGTTGCCTTTTTTGAAGGTGAAGTGTCCATCTCCTCTCTATGTGATGTCCGCCTCATCTGTGTACAATGCCTGTAAAGCCCATCACAACGTGACTATGTGACTGTGATATGCCCACCGGCACTGACCTGTCTGACCTGTCTAATTGCAAAGAAGCCAGTTAGACTATATTGTGTGTAAAGTTGTCCCGTATAACTCTAGTGTGCGTCTGTGGATGTCCACCTTTAAATGCGTGCGTGCTTGCGTGCGTGCGCGTGTGTGTGTGTGTGTGTGTGTGTGTGTGTGTGCGTGCGCGTGTGTGTGTGTGTGTGTGTGTGTGTGTGTGTGTGTGTGTGTGTGTGTGTGTGTGTGTGTGTGTGTGTGTGTGTGTGTGTGTGTGTGTGTGCGCGTGTGTGTGTGTGTGTGTGTGTGTGTGTGTGTGTGTGTGTGCGCGCGCGTGTGTGTGTGTGTGTGTGTGTGTGTGTGTGTGTGTGTGTGTGTGTGTGTGTGTGACCAATGAAGACTGTCCTCTGCTTCTTGCTTGTGTGGTTAAACAGTGTTCTTCAAGATTCCCCTGTGTGGTGACTGTAATGAGTCTGCTACTGTAGTCACGTGTAGCTACTGTCCTCTGTGACCGAGGGAAAGGTGGACAAGGACACCGCTGTTCGGTCTGGGACAGACCAGGTCAGGTCTGCCTGTCACAGTGTGCCTGGAGGTCGTGAGTGGGCGGAGGTCGAGCTGCCGGACTGAGTGACAGTGATGAGATGGGTCATCTGTCTGTCATCACTGGTTCCTGGTTCCTGTAGGAAACAAACTCAAAGCAGATGTTCGAACTTTTCTGTTGTGGAGCATTGTAAAGCCTTCTCTTCGCAGTCATGACGCGATTTCTCTGGACGTATTTGCCCACTCTGAAAATCTTCTACTCAGGGAAAGAGTGAATGCAAAAAAATCACTTTGTCTCACATTATTTTCGTCTATGGCTGTTCTTTTGCTTTGTTTGGCAATGGTCGTTTCCTATTGGCAGTTTTATCAGTCACGATGCTCCATCATTTATTTTATATCCGGAAAACCGTGATGGTTACCAGCTTTCTATTGCTGTGTTTCGTGTGAGACGTTCGTAGCTACACTAAGTTGCCACTAGGATCTCTATCCGTCGCTCTGTCCTGACGTGTAGTGGTTGCGAGACTGCAGGCGCCATTGTATTGTGTTGTGTAGACGCCGTTCGTATTCCCTTTACACTTTCTGTATTAGTCACCTTCGGATACAGGATGTGCTCACTTGGTCATTGTTGCTTGCACCGCCTCTGTATGCACTGCACTCCGTGTTTAGTTATCGGGTTGAGAGATGTGAAGTGGGCAAAGGGAGTCGGATTACCAAGAAGCTGTGCAAAAGTGCTAGACGTGCCAGAAAGGGAAGCCATTAAAGTTCCCTATTTGGGATTTCCTCTGACTGATATTGCATTCTGGTTTCCTCGCACCCTCCCCTCTTGTGAACATTCATCCTCTACGAGGCTCAACTTGCCACCCTGTAGGATCAAGTAGTGAAATACTGATTGAGGCAGCACGATATTTCGTAAAACGTAGCAGTTACAGATCAAATAAGAACTACACCATCGTTTTGGTTTAACTTTACAAAGCCTGACCTTAAGTTGTGTATGAATTGCAGAGGTGTTGCGATACAAGTGACAAAGAGCTTAAGTATGTCACAGGTTATCAAGGCGTATGTATGGTCAGGCATATTTGTTCTCTAGGGCAATAGCGCACTTTGTCAAGTCATCAACGTCTGTGATAATATTTTTAAGTGGTGCCTTGTAATATTAAGAAAACGAATCTGTCTGTCTCTCTGCCTGCATGTCTATCTGCCTGCATGTCTATCTGCCTGCATGTCTATCTGCCTGCCTGCCTATCTCTCTCTCTTTGCCTGCCTGCCTGTCTGTCTGTCTTGGTGTCTCGGTATTTAAGTCAGTCTGGCTGTCCCTGTTACTTGTCTGTCTGTTTCTTGTCTGCCTGTCTACCTACCTGCCTGCCTGCCTGCCTGCCCGTCTGTCTGTCTGCCTGCCCGTCTGTCTGCCTGCCTGTCTGCCCGTCTGTCTGTCTGTCTGCCTGTCTGTCTGTCTGTCTCTTTTTCTCTTTCTCTCTCTCGCGCGCGCTCACACACACGCACACACAATTTTCTCACGAGCTATTGTCTCCGTTTCTAGTATTTCCCTTACATGGTGTTCGTGTATGTTAAAGTGTGTGAGGAGATTCTTTGTCGCCCGACTGCGTGTGACATTATAACATTGTTTTCTGGAGGCTGGAGCTGGTGTCTGGCATGCTGCCACCCATAGTAAGTCTCAGCGCCTCCCTACCCTGAATGCGCCACGGGCTTGGTACGGTGGAGGGCTGTCAACCGGGTGGGTCTTACAGCTGGCCAATATGACGTCACGTCACATAGGTATCAGGCCACTCGAGGACAGGTGACAGGTGGCTGAGCCCACTGCCTCGCTCTGCTTGGCGTGCTTCGAGGGCTTGCGCTGGTGCATTAGCAAGATTTCTGTTGTGAAACATGGGCAAGTCTTGCCCGCATTCTCGACTAGATCGGACCTGGTGTGTCGTTCTTGAAGTGTTTGAATCTTTGATCACTGAAGGAGGCCTTGACAGTCGTTGTGTTAGTAGTTATGTTGATGATACTCATGTGCAGACTTAATTAATTCTACTCCTCACAATGCATTACTGCTCGATATTTCCGAGGGAGACTTGGTGCCTTCTGTCAGTGAAAGGACATCGTGCTGACTTGTTTGGAATATACTGTGTTTTTACCTAGTGTAAGGCTGCGTTGTATCTCTCTTAGTGATGTGCGGCCTGTGAATGACGGTTACAGCTTCATGACTGGCGTCTTAGAAGAGGTTTTTCCCCTCGTTGCTGACTGGTAAACTTTTTGTCCTATGGGAAAACAGTGCACACACGTGTCAGCGGTGTGTTGGTTGAACAGCACTCTACTAGAATAGGATGGCACGTTCTTTCTCGCCAGATTTGGTTTTCTTGTACACCTCGTCGTGTTCTTCTTCCTGTCGTACAATCTGGAAGAATGGTTTATCAATAATGTTTCATTACGTGCCTGCAAGGAATGAGTCATCTTATGTCCTCAATCCCGATAACATCATGCATTCGTTATCTGTCATCACCTGTCATCAACTAACCTTTAGGGCATCGTTATTGCCTTTAATTTATCTGGAGTTGCTGCACTGTTGGATTCTTTATCACGGGTGGCGGCTTTTCGCTTTCCTTTATCGGTAGGGCTTTTTGGTGGCTGTTTTTGGTGTCACTTTTCGACTTGGTTCTTGGGCATGGTTTTAGCTCAGTCATGCACGTCACACAAGGTCAAGGAAACTTTGTTTTTGAAAGGTACGATATTTGTTTGCTTGGAAGATAAAAATGACGTCATTATAAATTGTAAGATGCTTGCAAAATTGTTCAAAAATCGACATGCAGATAAGAGACTGAATGTACATGCATACGATATTCCTTCTCCGATTTGCGCCTCACACACTGCTCACGTGGACGTCTCTCTCCCTCTGTCTTTCCAGCAACGCTACACGCGCCAGGACTCGGCGTCCTCGCATAGCAGTTCCTCTGGGCGCCAGGACAGCGGTGCAGGGGAACAGCACCAGCAACAGGTGAATGGTGAGAGGCTGCGTAGACGGGGCAGCCAGTCCTCGCAGACCCCCCCGGGTGCCTTTCCCCCCTCCACCTCCTCCCACGCCCCCTCCCTTGTGCGCAGGGACTCCTTCGAGATGCCACCCCGCACCATCATCGACTCGCCCCGCCCCCAGCGATCAAGATCGCTACACAAAACTCCTTCTGACCCCGCCATGCCTCGGCGCCAGGCCAGCTTCCAGGGCCCCCACGACCTGGGCATGAGCGTGGAGGAGCGGCCCTACAACATCCCCGTGCACAGTCGCCACGGAAGCTACAGCGACCAGGGCTCCCTCGGGGACAGCTATCCACCCCCCGGGCTAGTTGGGTATGGAGGCAGGGTGGAGAGTTACCAAGGAGACGGGATGGGCGGCGGGGACCCGCGCCTGTATAGCTCCATCATCCGGCCCCAGGAGGGCGAGTGCCTGGCCTTCAGCCAAGACATTGTCAACCAGCAAGGCAACGTCAGCCCCATCCCCCAGAAGCCCCTCAAGTCCACGCGGTCCTTTCCGCGCACAAACCCCGCCTACATTGGGCAGCCGCGGCGCGCCCCTCACTCCTACAAGAAGCTGAATGTGGACACAGTCATGTCGGGCTACGACATGCCCATGGTCCACGACCCCCAGGGCCACAGCCACATGGGCATCCAGACGTCGCAGTCCTACCCAGAGTACCCCGACCACTACATGTACCAGCGACACGATCGCTCGGACAGCGACACCTCCCACAGCTCCAACAGGGCCTACCCGCTGCGGCATGACCGCACAGACAGCCACTCTTCTTCCAGGAACCGAGACCTGTCCGACAGCCAGAGCTCCCAGGGCTCCCTACGCAATGTGTCGGACACGCATTCCTCACAGGGATCACTACGCAACCTCCAGGACTCGGCCGTGTCAGTGCAGGACAGCATTTCCTCCAAAGGCTCCATGAGGAGTCTGGAGCATGACTTGCCCCCCACGGGTCATGAGCGGACAGGCTCCCAGCTCTCCAACCGCTCCTTCCGTGGTGGGCAGGTATGTGACGGGGACAATGAGCCGGATTACGCCAACCTCCCTCCCCATAGTCACTTCCCCCCTCCCCCACCTGGACCAGTTGACCCCCGCATCCTGTCAGATCGCACCAACAGTCCCTACCAGTCAATCTACGGCCAAAAGACTTTGGAGCATGATGGTGAGTCTCTCTCTTCAGCACATCTGTGTACGTGCATCTTTGGTCTTATTCACAGCTTTTTGACAGCTGCCCAGCTTTTGCAGGTGTGGCACTGTGTACTGTAGTTTCAGGTCCCACAGTGTCACAGTGTGTGTGCCACATGAAGGTGTGGTCTAACGACACATTGCTTATTAGTATTCAGGGCAGCTGGTGGCGGAGTCCTACTGATGAGAAGAGTGCAGATAATACACAGGGTATCATTTGTGTTTCTTTCTTCTTGATCATGCCATGGATCTGGGGAAGAATAGCTGCACAGTGTCTCCCTAAATGTTTTGTGATAGGCAAATGACTGGTGGAATGACTTGTTTATATTCCACCCCAGCCAGTGATAAAGGTACTTATTGGCCAGTTACATAGCTTACAAAGGCTGATGGGCAAAAAAGTGTCAGCCAGGTACCCAGCCATTCATCCATCCTGTTTTTGTGATCAGCCATACTTTTCTGACCTATCTCTCTCTCTCTCTCTCTCTCTCTCTCTCTCTCTCTCTCTCTCTCTCTCTCTCTCTCTCTCACTCACACTCTCTCACACACACACACACACACACACTGTTTTTGCACATTTAAGCTTCAAGGAAATGAATGGATTTTAAACTGCATAGTGAGTCCTAGTTTGCTGAATTTCTTTGGTCTTCAGCTCTACAGCACTTTGATCTTCGACATTTTCATAGATGCCTCAGTCCTGAGTGGGAATGGTTAGTGCTGCCTTGAGAGTGACTATGTTTCATTAGCTGCAAGAAACAAGCAGCATTCAGGAAGCTGTAGAGTTTCGAAGGCTCAATTGCTACTATTTCATTTCCAGTTAAATCTGTGTCATCTTATGCAGGCATTGGGCAAACCAGCTGTTGATAAAGTTGAACAGAAGTGACACTCTTTGAGGACTTCTCAGTGCCTTTATTGGAGCTAGTCAATCTGTGTAGTACCTGGCTGTCACAGATCTCTACCTGGCCATCCTCTTGTGGTTGTTCCTTTCTATAATGTGTATGCTCGGCCATTCTTTACAGTTCTCAGCCAAGAATGCAGGCAGTCTCTGATAGTGATGCACTTATTTTTAAAGTCCATTCTCTACCTTGTGATGCAGAGTTCTTTCCCACACCTCTGCTGTCCTGAGGGTGACATATATAGAGCGACATAGTTTGCCTCAAGTGCCAACTTCCCCTGACTTCCCTCCTGGCAGGGCAGGCTGTCCAGCTCTGACACTGACCTCCTTCACTGGAGCCTGTTCTCACCCATTGTCAGGCCACTGGTCCTATAGGTATTGAGTGTAGTGCACAATATGTGGCTTGACTCATCCACAGCTAGCTTGGCTTGGGAACATTCCAGGGAAATGGACAGTGTGTCTTTGTTCCAGCTCTGTGCTAGTAGGGATCAAGGCTGAGGATCCTGATATATAAGTCCAGCTGAACCAAAGAGTTTAGTTAGGTTCCTGTGTGCTTCCAATTTTGGTGGTGCTTGTTGTTGGTGTTTAGTATTATCCAAGATGCGATCACTGATTGTTCACTATTGGATTCACAGCACAGGTAAATTATGTGTGCAGATTATGATCTATTTTTACTTGTGGGTGTTACATCAACAAATTTTATCTATGCTAACCGGCTCTTTACCCACTGTCTCATGTGATTTCTGCTGAATGAATATGATTGTCATTGCATGATCATATTTATTCATAAGAGTGATCATGGGATTTTGTTGCATCACATCTGTCAAGTTTACATCAAGCGCATGTGATGCTAATTGGTAAGAGTCATATGAGTAAGTCATCACTTCCGATTGCCCACGCATAGCCCTCAGGTGGGCGTTCCCATTGTATGCTGTAATTTTCTGCATTTTCTGGGTAATTCCCCATCTGGTCGTCATATTTCTCTTGTTCCAAGAATCGCCTCATCTTTTAAATTGTCTGAGTGGGGGGGGGTCATCAGTCCTTGCTACTTGTGACTTGTGGTTCTGGGAGAAAATGTTGCATTCTTTGTGTTTTGGCTGAAAGGGACATGGCATTTATATTGGGTATTCAATCGAGTGCTTCTATTTATAACCCCATTTTCACACCAAGCAAATCTCCAGTTTTAAGGAGTAATGACGCATTCACAGCACGAGGGTTCACATCCTGCCTGTTTCCCAGCTCTGCTGAGTTGCCAACAAGTGCAGCCTCTGGCATCTTGTCCAGTCCGCCTCATATTATCAATAGTCAAATGACAAATGTGAAACAAGCCAGCCCATCTCATGACAATGCAAGCAACGGAGTACCCCACTCCTCTCTCCATCCGGCTTCTTGAAGTTTCATGCTACTATATAAGTGGCAGCCCTGGAGTGTATGGTAAAACCAGGCCATTGCTATGCATGGGAGTAAACAGGAAGAGTTGTGCTCTGGCTCTGTATTGGTTTTCCTCTTCCATGGACCAGATTTGAGGCTGCTTAATAGGGCCTTCATTGGCTCATCGCTGACAGTTGGCATTGTGTCAGTTGTGAGAGATCCCTAACAGGACTTGGATTAGGAGCTTTATTCAGACTTGCTGTGTTGGACAGCAGCTGTGAAAGCGTCTTGTTTTGGACAGGGCAGCAGTTGTGAAAGTGTCTTGTGTGGAACAGCAGCTGTGAAAGCGTGGGATACTGAGTTAACAATGGAGGAGCTCACACTTCTCAATGAGGAAAAGGTGTCACTGAAAATGAGGATTCTGAGCTGGTCATTTTGTATTCATTGCCAACAAGGTATGTTTTCTTTTACAGACTACTTTTCTCTTCATTAAGTCATGGATGTTATGAGATGCTGGCTTTATTTTGTTCAAATTTTTATGCTTTCATAGAGTTAGGTTCAGGAATTTCTAGCCATTCATTGCACATCAAATTTAAGTTTTGAACTAAAGAAGGAGGGTTGTTAATTACATCTAATTATGGCACTACCAATGATACATTTGATTACTCCGTTAAACTCATCCATTACTGATCACAATGAATCCCTTGTATTCAGGAGAGATTAATTCGTTTCCCCTTCCTTTTTATAAGGTCTTACAGTAACCAGGTTTAACTGGTGTCATTCTTGTAAGTACAGGTTCCATATAGTAGAAGTTCAAGCATGAAGGATGACTGAATCACATAGATTAATCAGTTATAGGCTACACCATAGAACTGCTGCAAGACTCATGAAATTCTGTCAGCTGAGAGCAATATGAAGGGTGAAAGGATTTATAGCTAGGAGTTGAAACCATATATGGCATCTTTCTAGTCGTATTGTTGTTATGAGATTGTGACCTCTTGATAACTTCCATCAGTCCTATATTTATAATCTGTCTATTTTTGCCATATTTGGCATCTTTCTAGTGGTATTATTGTTATGAGATTGTGACCTCTTGATAACTTCCATCAGTCCTATATTTATAATCTATTTTTGGCATATATGGCATCTTTCTAGTTGTATTGTTGTTAATGAGATTGTGACCTCTTGATAACTTCCATCAGTCCTATATTTATAATCTGTCTATTTTTGCCATATATGGCATCTTTCTAGTTGCATTGTTGTTAATGAAATTGTGACCTCTTTATAACTTCCATCAGTCAATAATCTGTCTATTTTTGCGCATATGACATTGTGTTGTAATCACTACTGTGAACTGTGTCATTCATTACATTGTTATCATGTGCACTATGGCATTTAGCAGTAAACAAGCATCTACTTCAGTTGATTAGAGTAATGAGACAGAGAAAAAGGTACATGTATACACAATGGGGGATGGGGGTGGAGAGGTAATGAGATGTATGTTTCACTACCATCATTTCATTTCTGATGCTTTCAATGAGGTTTTATTTTTCATTTATATTTTCTTAGAATGTAGTCTTTCTTCAGCCTTGATCTGGTAGTATTCATTCCTGGAAGTGCAGTTGCTCAATCATAGTGTGGTTTGAGCTATTAGTTCATCACATTGTACCATCTCATTTTCTGTAGATAAACATAAAAAACCATACTTTGTCACAATCACAATCTCAAATATGATTGATTACTTCTTTGACTGACTCTAAAATTTCATTGACTTCCCTTTATCTCTCCTCAGGCATCACAGACCAGGGCTTTGTGGAGAGTGATGGCAGTGTGTTCTCTGCCTCTCCACACACAGTGCTCCAGCCCTCTCCCTCCCCAGTCACAGTGGAGACTCATCATGCTTCACTGCGACGCAAAAAGCCGTCAGAGCCCAAGGTTCCTGAGCCATCAGCCAGCCCCGCCATGATGGAGAAGAGCCAGTCACTGCAGGCAGAACTGGCCCAGCAGCGCCCCCAGTCCATGGTGGTGGCCTCGCAGTCTGAGATGGCCCTCAGTCCCAGTATTGGCTCCCTCAGCAGACAGGTAGGCAGGCCTCACCCAGTCTCACTACGCAGTCGCCTCCCCTGCCTGGAGTTGTCTCCCTTTGAGTTTGGCTCTCGTGGAGGTGGCGGGAGGTGATGTTGCTGATGGAAGTGCGCGCATGTCTTGCCTTGCAGACTGTGATGACTTTGAAGTATTGATTTTGGATTTGGGGAAGAGTGCCATTGGCTTTCACTGCATGGTGGCCAGCACAAGATAATTTCTCTTTGAAAGAGATTGAAAAGCATTTTGGTAACACTCTTATCAAGAAATGAAGAAATTATCCTTTTATTTTATTGTTTCACAGTATGTTCAACCACAGCCTAGGCATGACTGCATGTTTGTGAATGATCTCTTTTGATTTTGTCTCCCTTTTCATTTTTGCACATGTTTCTTTTATAGTCATGATATGATGATTGACCCATAACAGGATGACATTATATGAACTGCTCTACCATCATAACACATAAAACTGTCTACCTTTAAAGTAAATGAGAGTTTTTCATTGATTGTTTATTATTGGCAAAATACTATTTATCCATCAGCTTTGGCTCAAGGCTGACATCTCCCTGTATATTGCTCATTAGTAAGGTCTGAGAAACAAGTGCTGGGTGGTGGTTGGATATTCACAGTAAATGCCAGTCACTATGAATCTGACTAGGAAATGCCACACTGACCATTAGATAATGCTATGTCAACTTTCTTGCTTGGTGACCAGTTAGCCTGGACCCGTTGAGGGCCATTTTGACTGAGACCGGCTTGCATGACAGCCAGCTTCTTTAGGTGTTTGGTGCATCATTGTGAGTTGTCGCCATAGGCAGAAAATGCGGTGCTCCCTCCACATGCAGACAACCCACAGCCTTAGAGGAATGGAGACAGAGTGCTGGCGGCCAGCTTTAGATGGATAGAGCACTAGCTCCACCCTTCCTCTCCATTTGCAATGATGTCTTCGTGCACCTTTTGGTTGATTTGAATTGTGTTTGCTTTCTTTTGCTGGTCTTTTGGTGTGCAGAAAGGTTTTCTTTGCTCGCTCTGCCTGCCATGAGTATGTATTCTTTTGTTTCCCCTGCCACTTCATTGGAATGGCATGCTGACTTCAGTGCTCTTGTTTGTTGGTCTTAAGTTTCTTTGTGGATGTAAAGTTTGCAAGCTTCTCTCATATACATTCTTTTGAATATCTGTATTGTCTCTGAGATGCAATATATCATTTCTATTGACTTCTGTGAATGTATTATTTTTGGTTAAACTTTAAGTGATATTGATTAGTTTATGTTCTGTTTTGCCTGACAGTCTGATATGATAAATTCAACTGAGGCCTAAGTTTTGATGAATAGTTTCAGTTGGTCTTCTTTAAAAATTCAGCTGTCTGTTTTTGGTCTTTGAAATTTCTGTTCCTTGTGTTGGTCAGTGTGGCATTTCTGTTGACATTCTTTTCTTTTCTATCATCTGCTAGCAAATCTGGGAAGTTTGTCTTCCTCCTTCCGGATCTGCTAGTAGTTTATCTCAATCACAGAAACTGCCATCGGAAAGCGACATTGAGAACTATGCCCAGCACTTCAACTGCCACAAGAAGGGACTGTTTGGAAAGAAGGTGCCCTACTCCAATCTCATGAGCTGGTCTAAGGTGAGTGCCATCTGCTGTAAGGATGATGCTAATCCAGTCATCTTGTTGTGAGGAGTATTTGAGCCTGATAGCTGTGTGTTTTTAGTGAAGGAATCTGCTCCCTACTGTCCCAGTACAGTAATCGCTGCTTATTAAACACGCGGTTAATAAAAACAGCTGTTTTTTAAATACAGTTGGTCCGGTCCGGATTTACATCGTTACTGATGGATATGTTCAACACGCAAATGGTTAATAAAAACGCCGCTTATTAAAAACACTTTTGTTCGGTCCCAATGTGTTTTTAATAAGCGGCGACTACTGTACTTGCATTGTAAATGCTTAGTGGTACCAGAATTATCACCTGAAATAATGAAATTTCGGGATGTCCCACTGGTGTCCCCATTTCTTCTACCCCACTGTGTAAAACACCTACTGCAGAAATTTGCCCAAAGATTTTGTGTCATTGCTTATAAGTGTAAATAATGTTATTTTTATAATGCCTGTTGTCCTGTAAGACCATGTATTGAGGCTTTCACAGTTTGTGATGAAGATTTGGGTGGATTTGACTTCATATATGTATAGCCAAGCGTTTGAGTTGTGCAGCCTTACAAGGCCAACATTTAAGTCTGTGTGGATGTGTATATTCTAGTATCAAGTTCTGTAGGCTGTGTGTGGCATTGTTGATGCATATTGTCTAGTAATGAGATGATGTGGATTCATATGATCATGTGTTGAGGTTGTGCCACTTTGTTTTCTTGCTGAGTTGCTGATGGTAGTTGACTGTGTTTGCAGGAGCCTCTACAGAAGCCACTACTGAAGACAGAGGACAAACTTATCAAGAAAGAGGCCTTGGAAGTCTTCAAACATATCCTTTTAAATCTATCAGTAACTCTGATTCCTTCTCCCACTCGGCAATTTGCACTTGCATTGTATTCTCCCCCCCGTCCTTATGCACCTTTTGAAAAGGTGTCTTACCAAGGGATGCTTGGTTCAAACTTTAAATAGTTTGTAAAATTAAAGCATTGTAGGATTTCTTGTCATTTGCATAAAGGAAATAGTGTCTTTTCCATGAAAATGCAAAATACACAGAAATGCAAAATTAGGAAATCTTTTAGTCAAACCTTTATATTTTCCCTACAATCTCAAAACTGCATCCCAAATCAGTGTAGCAGTTTAAAATATGTAGGAATGCAGTTTATAATATTAAAGTTGTGGAATGCCTTCTAATTCAGAGATAGAAACAACAACACAAAGTAAGGGATATAAGAAGACGAGGGGGCAGAAAGATTTTTGCTCTCAGACCTTTTTTTGTTATCAACACATAGCCTGTTACTGGAAAGACAGGCCAACGTTGACAAACCATGTGTTGTGCACCTTAATTCCAAGCCACTGGTCCAGATATACATGGGTGACCGGAAGACCAAGCAGGACCTGCTGTCTGTGGCACTGGACATTGTCAACAAGGGCTGGAGCATCCCCAACCTTCGAGATGAGATCTACATCCAACTGTGCCGCCAGACCACAGAGAACAAGCGAGAGTCCAGCCTCCAGGCAGGCTGGGAGCTCATGGCCATCTGCCTGACCTTCTTCCCTCCCACCCACAAGGTCCAGTCCATCCTGGAGGACCACATCCAGAGACATCAGGATCCCACCCAGGAGACAGGCAATGTGAGTTGAGAGGCTGGACCAGGTCTGATTACGGACAGGACAGGAAGATGGAGAGCAAGTCATGGACAGGGCAGTTGATGGACATTATGGAAGGATGAAAAGAATGGGTGATGGACAGAGCAGAAGATTGACAGAGATGGATGTGAACAGCATAAATCAAGCAGAAGGATGACCCAAAGCTATGCAGGGCAGGGGGATGAACAGGGCTGGTTGTGGTGGGAAAGAGGGAAGACTGAGAAGGTTGGTAGATAAGGTTGGGACAGGTAGTGAAGGCCTGATGCTTTGGTGACTGGGTATGACGACTGGTTGGGTAGACAAACGAACAGTATTCAAGATTAAGATTTGACTGTGTGCTGATAGTGCTACTGTGATGATGGCAGTGTAAAGTCAGGTGAATGTGCACAGAAACTAAGTTAATTTAAAAGGGAAACCATGCAGGAATGCATTGAGTTGATCTGGATAGAACACTTAGATTTCTCAGTTATTTTAATCCTTTTTGTTTCAAGTCAAGAAGATTGACTAATATTTATTAAGTTCTGAGATTTTGTGCTGCTCTTTTTAGATATCAAATGTAGTGAGGAATTAACAATGATAATGATAATCCTCTAATATTTGTTCCTTAGCAAGTAAAGTGGAGATAATTTTCATGCTATTTGAGCACTTCTCCATCAGTGGCCAATGTATGATGTCTCACACTGATGGTAACTTACTTTCTTTGAAACACCAGGTTCCCTTAAACCACTTTGCCAACCACTGCATGCGACGCCTGGAACGCACCACCCAGCTCGGTGCCAAGCGTGGTGTGCGCAAGCCTTCGGTGGAGGAAGTGAAGCAGGCCAAGGTACACAATTTGCACCTTTCTGCATAGATGTGTCTATAACAATTCCTGCACCCTGCCATGGGGCAGACAGCCAGGAGAACAGAGAATCCATGCAGCCTTTGCTGTTTGATGGCTACCTTGGCCTTGTTTTGTGCTAGGGGTTATGCTTGTACAGTTGATGGCTTCTGGATCAGAATTTAGGCCTCAAACTGATTTAGCTGAACTTCTGAAATCAAAGTTTTTGCACCACTAATTTTGTTCAGGTCTGTATATTCTTGCCTCAAATGTAGATAATTATAATGTTGGATTCCTGTGTGAATGGACACATGCATATCGCGGGTGGTGATCAAATAAATAGTAAACATTTTTATATCATCGTGTTTCATTTCCTCTTAATTTTGTTCCCACACAGAAATCCATCTTCCACCCTTCCATGTTTGGAAGCGCACTGGATGACATCCTGCTGATGCAGAGGGACCGATTCCCCGACCGCCAGTTGCCATGGATACAGACTGTGCTGTCCGAGGAAGTGCTCGCCCTCAATGGAGCCCAGACTGAGGGCATTTTCAGGTGGGCTGCAGTCTTGGGTTGTGCAGGAAATGATTGGACTTGTATATGACTGAGGTTAACTTTGCATATTAGTTTGGATCCTTCTCCTCCACCTCATCTTCTTTTTCTACTCTTTTTCTCTCCTCCCGTTTAGCATTGCCATCATCATTGCTAATTTGCTTTCTCTTTGGTAGATTGCTTGTGAGGATCAGTAACTTTACTGGTGTCATGCCCTGATATGTAAAGTAAATGCATCACTTGCAGTTTTATCTGCTTCATTGTCCCATAGTTTCATTGCTGACAGATGTTCTGCTGGCTTTTGTTATTAACCTCTCAAATATATATATATATATATATATGTGTGTGTGTGTGTGTGTGTGTGTGTGACCAGCCACGACAAAACCAGTGCTAAGTCATTTTTTGGACAAAATAGGGTTTTAATATTTTTGAATTCTGCATTCATTTCTGTTTGTTTTGATATAAGAATGAACAGTGTGAGTTAATTAGAATAGGAGTTACAGGCATTTCAAGTTGGGTACTGAAGCAGCGGTCATTTTGAAAAAACAGTCTCAGAAGATTTACCCTCTTGAGACATCAAACGCCTTAGCAACGGTATTTCAAACTCCGTTTCCAAAAATAGCTGACCTTATTTTTCTTCGACATCCACAGAGCAGGAACGCCGGGAGAGCGGCCTTTCTAACGGTATATAACATGAAGGGGTTCTGCAAGGGTTTCGGTGTGTTTGTTGCGGCTAAAATGAGGCAATTAACGCTAATTACAGGGAGCTTTTGAAACAATTCATAACACAAAAGTCTTTATTTTACCATCAAAATATAATTTTTCAAAATGTTTCCTTTACTGGCATGATAGTTTGAACCATGTAGAATCTATTTTTATCAAAAAGTGAAAATCACCCAGATTGACCCTCCCTGCCTTTTCTCAGACTTAGTGCAAAATAGGGCCGCGCGACTTAGCACTGGTTTTGTTGTGGCTGGTCACACACATATATATATATATATTGGGGGGGGATTAAACAAACACAAGTCCTTGTGGTTGTTTCCCCTAGTGCAAATAAAGAACTCTTGACTACATCAGAGCTCAGTCATTGATGTTGGCTGTCTGTTATTCAGGGTCCCTGGAGACATAGATGAGGTGAACGAGCTGAAACTTCGGTGTGACCAGTGGATACCCCCCTCCAACTGCCCCGACCCCCACATACCTGCCTCCTTGCTGAAACTGTGGTACCGAGAGCTGTACGAGCCCCTCATCCCCCAACACCTCTACCAGGAGTGCATCACCGTGTATGAGGATCCTGCAGCAGCAGTTGCCATTGTCAACAAACTGCCGGACATCAACCGCCTGGTGCTGTGCTACCTCATCCGTTTCCTCCAGGTCAGGCTTGGCTCAGAGGTTGAGTGGCAAGATGTGGGGCACATGTGCATAGTTTGCCTGAGAAATTGGAATATTTAAGAGAGTCTTGCTTAAAGACAGTTGCATGGGAGTGGTTTGAAGTTTCGATAAACCTACTAGATGGAACTTGTGTGGGGAATGTTTTCACTTCATGATGTTTTCACTTCATGATGTTTTCACTTCATGATGTTTTCACTTCATGATGTTTTCACTTCATGATGTTTTCACTTCATGATGTTTTCACTTCATGATGTTTTCACTTCATGATGTTTTCACTTCATGGTGATGGGGGTTTCAGCTTGGAAATGGAAATTTTGCTTCAATTATTGGAAAGCCATTCAGCTCCCATAATTTCATCTTCAAATAAATATTTGTCCTATTCCCCACATGTCAGAGTGTGTTGCAGGTGTTTGCGGCCACAGAGAGTTCCATTTAGTGTTACAGGTGTTTGCAGCTACTGAGAGTTCCATTTAGTGTTACAGGTGTTTGCAGCCACTGAGAGTTCCATTTAGTGTTACAGGTCTTTGCAGCCACAGAGAGTTCCATTTAGTGTTACAGGTGTTTGCAGCTACTGAGAGCTCCATTTAGTATTACAGGTGTTTGCAGCCACTGAGAGTTCCATTTAGTGTTACAGGTGTTTGCAGCCACTGAGAGTTCCATTTAGTGTTACAGGTGTTTGCAGCCACTGAGAGTTCCATTTAGTGTTACAGGTGTTTGCAACTACTGAGAGTTCCATTTAGTGTTACAGGTGTTTGCAGCCACTGAGAGTTCCATTTAGTGTTACAGGTGTTTGCAGCCACAGAGAGTTCCATTTAGTGTTACAGGTGTTTGCAGCCACTGAGAGTTCCATTTAGTGTTACAGGTGTTTGCAACTACTGAGAGTTCCATTTAGTGTTACAGGTGTTTGCAGCCACAGAGAGTTCCATTTAGTGTTACAGGTGTTTGCAGCCACTGAGAGTTCCATTTAGTGTTACAGGTGTTTGCAGCCACTGAGAGTTCCATTTAGTGTTACAGGTGTTTGCAGCCACTGAGAGTTCCATTTAGTGTTACAGGTGTTTGCAACTACTGAGAGTTCCATTTAGTGTTACAGGTGTTTGCAGCCACTGAGACTTCCATTTAGTGTTACAGGCCTTTGCAGCCACAGAGAGTTCCATTTAGTGTTACAGGTGTTTGCAGCTACTGAGAGTTCCATTTAGTGTTGCAGGTGTTTGCAACTACTGAGAGTTCCATTTAGTGTTACAGGTGTTTGCAACTACTGAGAGTTTCTTTTAGTGTTACAGGTGTTTGCAGCCACAGAGAGTTCCATTTAGTGTTACAGGTGTTTGCAACTACTGAGAGTTCCATTTAGTGTTACAGGTGTTTGCAGCCACTGAGAGTTCCATTTAGTGTTACAGGTGTTTGCAGCCACAGAGAGTTCCATTTAGTGTTACAGGTGTTTGCAGCCACTGAGAGTTCCATTTAGTGTTACAGGTGTTTGCAGCCACTGAGAGTTCCATTTAGTGTTACAGGTGTTTGCAGCCACTGAGAGATCCATTTAGTATTACAGTTATTTGCAGCCACTGAGAGTTCCATTTAGTGTTACAGGTGTTTGCAGCCACTGAGAGATCCATTTAGTGTTACAGTTATTTGCAGCCACTGAGGGTTTCTTTTAGTGTTACAGGTGTTTGCAACTACTGAGAGGTTCATTTATCGTTACAGGTTTTTGCTGCCACTGAGAGTTCCATTGTGTGTTACAGGTTTTTGCTGCCACTGAGAATGCCCGAGTGACCAAGATGGATGTGAACAACCTGGCCATGGTGATGGCCCCCAACTGCCTGCGCTGTGAGAGCAACGACCCCAAGATCATCTTTGAGAACACGCGGAAGGAGATGGGTTTCCTTCGGACTCTGATCCAGAATCTGGACACAAGCTTCATGGAGGGAGTGTTATGATTGCATCGAGATGTAGACTAGAGAGTAGCAAAGCCCGCCTTGGAGTTTCTAGAGTACGGATACCTTTCTCCTTTGATTTATGCCCTGCAAGCCTGGATGTTCGTGGTGTGAATCCCTGGCTTTGTTGGAATGCAATCAAATGTCTGGATGATGATTGAAGGAAGCAAGGGTTTCTGGAGAATAAATGGGGAATCAAGCCGAAGTGAAGTCTCTGCAAATCTGTGTCAAGGCCAGGCCTGATCTGGCTGGGCTTTTGCTCTGCCTCCACAGTCATGAGTGTCTGTCTCCATGCAAGGAAGTGCTGTGCTGACTGCGGGCAGTAGTGCTCTCAGTGCTGTGCTGACTGCGGGCAGTAGTGCTCTCAGTGCTGTGCTGACTGCGGGCAGTAGTGCTCTCAGTGCTGTGCTGACTGCGGGCAGTAGTGCTCTCAGTGCCCATAGGTGACAGACCTGAAGACGGAAAGTACCGTCTGCTCATTCTCCAGTTTTGACTTGGTGTCACTCCCGTTTTGCCCAGTGTGGAGGTGTGGGCTGGTGTCTCATTTGGGGGTCACTCTATGCTGACTCGGCTCAGAGGAGAATCTTTGGAATGAAGCTGAAAACAGAAGCTTTGGCATTCAAGGAAAGGATGCATAAGTCCAAGAAGAGAAGATACCGACCATGTAGTGGATGAGGTGCCCACCATGCATATTTATTCTTCATAACTCTGTCTACAGAACAATGAAAAGTAAAGTTGTCATCTATGAGCACTCCAAACTTGAATCGGAACAAAAGCAAAATATGAGCAAGAAACTGTGTATTCGCGTCAAGTTTACTTGGATTTTTGTGATCTAGCCTAGAGTTTCATATTCTTGTTGTGAATGTTTGTGATATGACACACTTGTGTAAGTGGTGTTATTTGAAGTCTGAGGTCCCTCTTGCTCTCATTGTGGAGAGACAGTTTGTGTGATACACCAAGCTATTGTACAGTTTGCCATGGATGAATAGTGCTCTTCATTCACATTTAATTGTAAAACTTGCACCAAGCAGAAAAGATCTTGTAATTGTATTCCATTTATCAAAGAAGTACACACATATACCGATGTGTAAACTTTGATATTGTATACAACCAAATCATGACAAATTAGCTACTACCAATTCCAGATTGTTTCTCTGACCACTGCATCTGGTGTGCAGGGACAGGCTTGCAGTGTGCAAGGAGTCATCCATGAAAACAATGAAACACAAACAGCTTGCATTGGAGTACTGCACATAGCCTTTTTCAAGATTGCCAACACATAATCTGAACAGATGGTTTTGATGTATCACCTGATGGAAGAGCGAGTCGGCATAGCCACTGTTCTGCCAGTGTGTGTGTATGTGACAGCTTTGGAAGAGAAGTGACGAAGGTGTGCATCACATTACAAGCATGAAGATCCAACTAGGTCACCCCATATGTCCCCATGCAGTGGACACCACCAAAGTTCTAAAATATTGGACGACCTTTTCAGAAGATGTTATTGAGTCAACTGCTGATGCCAGATCCAGTTTTAAATGTTTTCCTACAACAGCGATATTGACCGAGAATTTAGCTTACAGTAATCTTCCTGAATTCCTTGAAAATGATGTTTGGAATACGACATGTGGCAAAGCATACAGCTTTTGAATCAAAGATTCAATGCTATTTTTGAGCTTATTGATTTGTTTGTTTTGGATGATCAATTTGAAATTTCAAAGTCCATATTCGTGATGGCATGACATTAGACAGATGTGTAAGTAGAAAACATATTTATGTTGTAAAAAGGGTAACCCTGTTTGCGTTTGGTAGACTGAAAGACAACGGGAAAGATGCATGCAAGGGGTGTGCCCACCTCTGTAAGGAAACAAAAAAGGAGGAGGCTTGGGGAAAAAAGTATATCATGCTATGGTAGTAGTGTCGTGTAATGGTTGGAAGATCTTGCATATCATTGTCAAGGTATTTGTTGTTTCAAGTGGGTAAAATATTATTGTATTAGTCAACCACAAATAATACATGTTGCCTGTACATTGCCTTTTCAAGTAGTGATGTTTTGTGTGAAAGATGGGGGGATAAGAAGCCCATTTCTCATTTCATAATAACCACCATCATCTCTTGCCTGAGGAATGTCACAGCTGATGTAGGTGACGTTGGGGTGATCCCCTCTGTACAATGTGCATAAGAGAAAGTGGCAGTGCATTTGAGTGGACTTGATGATGCTTCATGGCAGCAACCCTTGTCAGTGGTTGCAGTTACTGGTTGTGCTGGTCTGCAGAAAAGAGATATTTTTACCAAGGTGATGATGATGACTAATTAATTCCCTTGTGCAATATTGCTAATTGCATTGTACATAGATGGGACTCAGTGAAGTTGTTGGTGTTGCACATTTGCAAATCCTACATTGATAAGGTGTTGCACATTCAATGTCAAATCCAGCATTGGTCAGGTGTTAAGTCATCTACCTCTATCACTGTGTCACTCTCAGACTTGTAATGGCTTCCTGAATTAATATGAGCATAGCATACATTGTACTCTGGACAATTCTTTCAGTCCTTTGCAAGTGTATGAAAACTTAGAACTGTTGCTTCTTGTTATTTAAATTTGACATGAAAAAACCTTCTGGTTGATTGCAGCACACACTTTTTTAGAGATTAAATACTGTGGGAAAATCATGCACTTGAAGGGGAATGTTTGCTTTTTCCCTCTTATTCAGAATACATTTCTATTAATTTTTAATATGCAGTAATTCATTGATATATACCTTTTAACTCTAACATGGTACTTCTTTGTGATATCTATCTTGCCATTGTGACACAGATTTAAATAGCGAAGACTTTTACCACAGTCTGACGGACAAAGTATGCCTTGCACAGTTTCATGCATAAGACTGTCCATAGAGGTTTCCTCCCCCGCCCTTCAGATCTGAGCTCTTTAGTTCACTCTATCAACAGTCAGAGCTCTTTAGTTCACTCTATCAACAGTCTGCATGGCTTTATTCTGCACAGATATTCTGGTGATGTGAAACTTGTGTCAGCATTGTATGAGTGAGCCAAGGGCAGTTTTACATCCCACTTTGTGCCATGCAGCATCCACACAGCTGACTAAAACTTCCAGTTTTCCTCCCAGTTCCTCTCCCTGACTCACAGCATCTTCCCTCTTGTGTACCTTGCCTGTCTGTCTCTTTTTACTTTGCTGCCAGAAAAGTTTGGGGAGTTTTCTTCTCTTTGTTTAAGAAAGATTGTCATGTGTTGTTTTATCATTGAGTTCCATGGAAATTTATGTTGAAATTTTTTCTCCATGTTACCTGTCTAATATTTTGAAGAGCTTACAAAATGTTTCTGTCATTTTTGGGGTGGGACACAGCCACTGATGTCTGAATCAAGCTCATCAACTTTCTTTCCAAGCATTATTTATTGTGATTTTGAAATATTAGAGCTGAAAACAATGTGTTACATGCTAACTTTTTTACCATTCAATTCTTCCATTTCTAAAAGTGGGGGTGGGGGGGATGGGGGAATCTCGGCTGAAATCAGTTGTTGGGGAAAACATAACAAAGCATGTTTCACACCATAGATCATGTCTCCACTCTTTTATGTCAAATACCTTTCTAGTGAATATGATGTTATTTATATATATAGCAGATTAGAATGTTTAGAATTATGACCTTGTTGATGTAAATATTTGTATGGAAGAAATAAATGCTGATTTCCAAATTGCTTTGTCAGCTCCTTTCTTTGATCTCCATACAGTACTACACAAGGGAAGACATTTTACATGCTTCCCCTAAAAGTTATGAGTTGGCAATTTACAATTAATCAAACCAAACAGAATTAAAGAGAGAAACTTTTCTCTACAAGCCTGTATTCCACCCCTAAGTGCAAAACTCCAGTTTTGACACAAGTGTGACATTGATCGAAAGGAAGGCATCAACAGAATACATATTTTGAACAAACTTAATGTTCACAAGAATGTCCATGCCCCCACTCTCTCCAAGCAGAGCAAAATGTTGTGGAACTGTGTGACCTGATTGTTGGTGTATGTAATTCTAGCAAACTGCAAGGTGCATATCTTTAATTTATTGTGTGTAAGCAACTTTATTGTACCTTACAATATTCCTGATGGCTGTGTTGATGTGTCTCACTGGTGCACTTCTCTTCGTTGGCATCTGCTGACAGGTATAAGACAACCCTCTTCAAATATACTCAGTAATATAGTGTTCCCCCTGTACATTTGGTGCAGATCTGGGTATGACCTTTGTTCTATTTCTTTTTCCCAAGGATTTTGTGTTTTCTGCAATGCCACAGTGTGGTATGGGGAATAATTGGACTCCCCACCCCCATTCATTTACAAGTTGTGGTCGGTTGCATTTGAAATAATGTACAGCAAATTCTGGTTACTTGAGTTCTGGTGCAGATAATACTAAAGAGACAGATGCCATTTGCATGAGAAACACGTTGTATACATTTTACAAAAGTGCAACTTGCTGATGATTACTTCAATACTGTCCAACAGTAAATTCACTTTGAGTCTGGGTGAGGCTTTGTTGTGTGATATTGATTTTTATTGCCAAATTGGGAGCATACCCAGTATACATGTGCTTTTTGTGCAATTATTGTTGTCATTGGATGATTTGTTTGCCAACCTGTGTTGTACTGGAGAATAATGGCCGATAAGTTGTTCCTGTGGATTCCAATTTCCATAAATCCTGTGCATACTGAATCTACTTACTTACTAGCCACTTTGACAAGACCAGACTTGTGCTGTTGCTTGCTACATTTCAGATTAATTCCATTTTCTGAAAAAATATGCCTGACCTGTGCGACCAAGTGCGGCTTCACCCTCCTCTCCCCAGATGATTTCCCGAGTTTCTTTGAACAAAGCACAGGGTTGGCCCACACTCACTATACAATCTCTGTGTGCTGTATTTTTGTAAGACATTCATCCTCTGTAGCACACTGATGATATCACTTTCTTCTGTATGTGTCATCCCTGTATGAAACACTGTTTGAATGACCAATGTGTCGTCAGAGATCAACTGATTTATTTGGACATAGTTGCTATAGTTAAATACAAGATTGATATTCTCAAGTTCAGGATTTTAAGTGCATCATGATACCCCTTCATTTGAATTGGCTTATTCAGTTTTGTTCAATTAAGAAATAAATCTGTTGCACACCCTCTCTAGAATAAACATTTCTTCCACTTCCTGTAGCAAATGTGAGACAAGAAAATTGTTTGAGAACAAATGACAGCATTCTCCTTAGAATACAAAATGTATTCATTGCACAAGTGTCTTTGCTTGTTCCTGATTGAATCTCACCATTGCCATACTGTTTATAGATGGTGTGGTATCTTCTCTCTTTCCCCACTCATATAACATTTGAACAAAAACATGTTTGAATCTCGTTTCTGTTGAAATCTTTTTGAGAATGTGAAGTATGCTGAGCTAGCTTCAGCAGATAAAAGAAAGTAAACTGGTAACTTCAGGGTTCGTCAAAACAAATGGCCTGCTGTTTTGAACAACACTGAATACAGTCTCCACTGCAGATGTAATTTTTCCTCCCCATATTGATTGCTAGATCTGTATTATTGTCACATCTAAGAAGGGGATGGGAGGTTAAAACATACTTCTTACTGGAGGACTTAATCTGTTGATTTTGTCTGCATGGACTTGACGCCATTGTGAGAATCCTGAACCTTTGACTGGATAAATTTGTGCCAATATATGTGAATGGTATTCATTATACAGTGTGGTACTGCTGTGTGTAAATAGTGGCACAGTTGGCATAGGTGTTTGTCTCAAATTTCATTTTCTACTTGGTCTTCTTGTGTCTTTGTATCCCTTTTTTTCTCTCGCTCTCACCAAATGTAATACTTCTGTCTTTTCAAAGTCAGTTTGGGAAATGTCAAAGCTCATTTTGATAATGTACAGTACTTGGAAGTGTATGTATGTAATAAAATGTATCAGAAGGAATACCTTTGTTTGCTATGTGTTCAAGCTCTTGACAGGCCTATGACAACATCTTACATGACTAGACAGCTAGACCACTTCTAGACTACATCAACTCAGATTTCACAAGTGAACACTGAACACTCTACACCTCAAGCTATAAAAGTTCCTTTGAAACCTCAATCTAATCTATACCTCTGCACCTTTCCTTCATCCAGTCACTACTTAATGAACCAGTTTCCAAGCACTCAAGATGTTCAGAGCAGGTGCAGTACAACACAAGAAGACACTAGCATGCATGCTTAGAAGGAATGTAGATTGCATAATAGTTACCATCTTACCAATGCTGTTACTAAGTGTTGGGACAGAATGCATACCATAATCCAACGAAGTTGTGCAGCAATGATGCAGGACAGTTCAGACTTCAGTGGCTGAACATGTGTCTAACTCATGTGTGGACGTGGGTGGAACCTCCATGCATTACTTGGCTGATGCATCACAAAAGAAACATCTGAATATGCACAGAAGCCATGATGTTATCTCCAAATTCATCCAAATTCATTAAAATATCATTGAAAGATTACAACCTTATTCTTGTATATTGTTTGATCATACAAGCTTTACTTCATGGAAGAAAAACTGCAGTGTTGGCAGATCAAAAGCTGGGCTATGAATTCTTGTTGCAATATATCCCAAGGAATGCATCGTGACAGGCTCTCTTCAGTCCGATGCAGTGAAAAGTTAACATTCTGTTGCACTGGTCATAAATATCACACCACAGGGCTTTCCTGCTGGTGTAAATCTTCATCTAAATGCAAGTTTTTTGCTCCATTACCTAATCCACGAGAAGATAATGCCAATAAAGTATGTAAAAATGAATGCAGAGATTATTTCTCCCTGTGGTGTTCCAGTCATACTGCAGCTTGGCATACCTTGAGTTGTAAGAGTACCATTAAAACCTCAATGATGATAACTTTTTTTGTGTGTTGTCAATTGATCAAAATTGCATTTATAATACAAACCATGCAAAATCATAAACATTTCACATTTGATGCAGCCACAGGAAACTTACAAAGTGACCTCTTCCTTAAGCATAACGATCTGTGACAACAGCACACAGAAATGCCTAAGTGAATTTCAACATCATCATCACTGTATTCTCTTCAAACTGTTCACTACATAGCTAATGTTCCCTGTTGCAAAAGTTCAGCTGTGCCTCAGCAACTGTTTCCCCATAATGTCAGTTAGTCACTAGTTGCAGCACTTCCTGATACATGAACGAAGTAGGGTGTGCAGCAAGGCTCTACCATCCAGTGGCATTGGAAAGTCCATTAATGTGTTTATCTCTTGCTACTGCCTCTTCTGTGAAAATGGACTGACATGGAGTACCTATTGCAGTGGTTTGAATCGGTGGAGTGAAATGATTTAAAGCGGATCAGATGTTAAATAACCGTCCCACCTTTGTTTCTTTTGTTTTCGCTAATGTTCGCAGAGCTCTGCATCCCCCTCATCTTCTGTGGATGTTCGCTTTTCAGGGGAGGCTACTCGTGTCACCTTAAAGACACCAGTACACAGCCATTGTGAGACTTCATCAAATTTTGATCCTAAAAACAAATTTCACACGTTAAGAAAATTAAATGTATGTGAATCGAGCTGAGGGCATTTAGCCTTCCTGTAAAATGAGTGCAAAGTGTCAGTTATACCAGCTGCTGTTCAATGATGTAACTCCATAGGCCTACTTCTAAACAGTAAATGAACGTGACTCATCCGTGATTGCAATCCCCCTAAGGTTTTACTATGTCCTTTACAGGGACATACAGTGACATGATCGATGCACTCACAAAGATCTGCAATAAGATCTGGCAGACGGAAGATTGGCCATCCCCGTGGACTACCGCACGATCAGCCTCATCAGTCATCCCAGCAAAGTCATGCTGAAAGTACTGCTGAACAGATTAAAACCTCAGGCAGAGAAAAACATTGCTGAAGAGCAGGCAGGTTTCAGACCAGGTAGGAGCACCACCGAACAGATCTTCAATCTGAGTCCTGTGTGAGAAACATCTACAACACCAACAAGATCTGTACCATGTCTTTATAGACTTTAAGAAAGCATTTGACAGTCTGGCATGCTGCGCTGTGGGCCACAATGAGATTTGAGAAGCTACAACATCAGCTCCAAGATCATCAAAGTCGTCGAACATCTCTATGACACAGCGACCAGCGCAATCCTGTTCAATGGTACCACAGGCGAATGGTTCAGGACAACGGTCGGAGTCAGACAGGGCTGTCTACTCTCCCCCACACTCTTCAACCTCTTCCTCGAAAGGATAATGACTGATGCCCTAGCAGACCACGATCGAAGGATCAATCAGCATCTGTGGCAGAAAGATCACCAACTTACGTTTTGCTGATGACATTGATGGATTAGCAGAAAGTGAAGAGGAGCTGACTAGTCTTGTCGAGCACCTGGACAAGACCTCGATCACAGGCATATGGCATGGAGATCAGCTTCGAGAAGACCAAGGTGATGACGAACAACCCTCGATCGGGGCTTCAAAATGGAAATCAAAGTGAAGGGCCAAAAACTGGAAGCTGTGAACAACTTCAAATACCTAGGATCTATTGTGACTGATGAAGGGTCCAAACCAGAGATACTGTCCAGGATAGCACAAACAACAGCAGCATTGGCAAAGTTGAAGCCAATATGGCGTGACAGAAATATCACTCTCTCGTCGAAGATCAGGCTCATGTGCACGCTGGCCATCTCCGTATATTCTTGTATGCATGCGAGTCCTGGACACTCACATCTGAACTACAGAGACGGATACAAGCCCTGGAAATGAGATGCTACCGCAAGATTCTGAACATCTCATATAAAGACCATGTCAGGATCAGGAGAGCGTTTGGACAGTACGAAGACCTGCTCTCAATCTTGAAAAGCAGAAAGCTGAAGTGGTACGGTTACTTGTCAAGAGGCAGTGGGCTGGCCAAGACCATCCTGCAAGCTATACCGTACCAGGTGGGAGAAGGAGAGGCAGGCAGAGAAAGAGGTGGGAAGACAACATCAAAGAGTGGACAGGCTTGACCTTTGCTGACTCACAGGGAGCCACAGAGGATAGAGACCAATGGAGGAAGATTGTCCGAAAGTCATCAGTGGTGCCTCAACAACCCATCTCAGGGTTTTAAGAGACTGAACTGAACCGCTTCATTAGCATAAGCCTCTGCTGTTGAAAAGCTTTGCGATCATTGTAGAGTACGAGAAAGTAGGCGAGGTAAACGACTACAATGCACAATACAATATGCTTAAATGTTACTCTGATCGAGTACTGTAACTCGGATGAGTCCTATGCCCACCCATTCTAGTTCACTAGAGACTTTCACAGAGTGATGCCCACCATCACCCCTCCCTCGACTGAGAGCGAATATATGATTTGCATGTTTGAATCCCGCCGATTGAGATTGTGGGTAACATAAAAGCCGAGAGCCATCCATGACGAAAGATATCATGGTCAATAAACTATACGATCGCAAGGCAGCCCGTTCACTTTGGTGCACATTTTTCTAAAGAAAGTTCGCGGTCCCTGCCTGGCATCCGGCTTTCCGATTAAGTAGACCGGCCATGTTGTCCTGCCACTGCAGCTTCACGTGCGTGCGTGCATGATCGACTGCACACACATATGTATATGTTGTGAAGTCTTTATGCATGTGCGGGTGCTTGGGTACGTAGGATGTATAGGTACGCGCGCGCGAAAATTCATTCTCATGACCGTGCTTTCGTTCCATTCACAGAAGACCGCCACTTTAGTTGTCGGCATGCACGTCAACAATTACATAGAGACTATAGGTTGTTATAGCTTTACTCCATCATGCAGTGTATAAAGCCACCTCGATCATAACACCATGAAGGATATTACATGTTTCAAAATATAATAATGGTTTACATCATCAAATACTACAGTGCGTCGTAAGATATAGACGGTTCTGAAGTATTTCCATATACAACCATTAATTGTTCCTAGTATCCGAAGGTCGATTATCAAAGATTATGCATAATAGTACGTACATTGGCTCACATCTATCTGCTTGTTTCTCATAATGTCAAGTCATGCAGTCTGCGGTACTCCTTGCACTATTTAAACAATCTTGTGACCGAAACACAAAAAATCTTTGGAAACACCACGCTGCATGGTTGTGTAGAAGTTGAGTATCGTAAAGAGGGTTCCACGACTCTCACATTTAAGGGGAATTTCCCTCTGGATGTCTGCCAAGGGTTTGGCCAGAGCTCTGCCAACTTCGCAACTACTGAATTCCATAGAGCTATTTAATCAGCCACAACGATTCCTTCCTCATCGCATCGCGTATCTCCCCTCTCCTTTCCCAAGATGCATTTGGGACTGATGCTCCCCTTCATGCTCCATCCACACTGGTTTGAACACTTTCCCCTGGGGGGAAATTCTCAAAAGACCACTCAGAATACCGAATTACTTTGTTATTCAGTTGGAGTGTAATGAAACCAGATTGACGGCATGCTCTTAATCACATCAACCGTACATACAACATTGTTGCCCAAAAGTTGCAATGGAGGATAGACGGCGTGTGTTCGACATCCAGTCCTCACAGTCTGCTACACAACAGTCCGAAGAGTGAGTTTCATGACGATTGCGAAATCATCCTGTTAATGGGACAACCAATCAGGAGCTAGGAGCTGAGAGAAGGATGAGGTCAACAGGTATATAAAGAAACTGGCACGATGCCAAGGCTCATGTTTTCAGACAGAGAAGGCTAGGCCGCTATGATATTCGCCTGTCTACCATCAGCCAACTCGTAGGTTCGCAGTTGTGCAAGCGACCTCTAGCTGCTCCGCCTAGGACCAGCGGTTTTTCGGGATCTTTCTAGCGGTGATGGCCTGCCAGCTGGCCTACTTCGCAAGCTAGGAAAGGAGAGAGAGAGAGAAAGAGAGAGAGAGAGAGAGAGAGAGAGAGAGAGCCATACTGTTGAACTTTGTCCCACCAACAACCAAGTATATGATGGCTTCGTTTTGACGAGGCTTTTCCCTTGCATCGATGTCAGTGCTCTGCTATTTCAACAATTGCTGCTATTGGTGAAGTAACTTGATAGGTTTTGACTTCGATCATAATACAGCAGGGGCGGATCAGTTCTTTTTTGGGTGGTGGTTTCCAAACTTTTTTTTAGGAACGGGGGGGGGGGGGGGGGGGGGGGTGCTATAAAGGCGCAAAGCGCTAAACCAACACTGCAAAGCGGGGGGGGGGGGGGGGTGGGGGGGGGGGGGAGAAGGCTGCGAAATGGTGCAATCTGGTGCATTCTGATGATGATCATTGCCAGTTTCAGGCAGCAGATTTTGTTACTGAAGAAAAATCTTCTTTTTTCTGTTGGGGGGGGGGGGGGGGGGGGGTCCGGCACCCCCCCCCCCCCCCCTCGTCCGCCCCTGTTCAGATCAAGGGTTTTCCAGCGGTGGATGGTATTAATTTTATAATGAAATAACTCGTGTATGCCTTTAACTGTGAAACAGCTGCCGCATAGATCGACACTGAAATAAATCTCGTAGATGTTTTCCTCCTGGTGCAGGCTTGCTTACCTTGAACATATTGTGTGTTTCTTATCCCTGAACTGCGAACCTAGTGGTGGACTGACGTCATAGTGTTATTACCTCCCACACATACACACCACCTCAGAGACCGAGGGATGATTGTGTTGTCTACTTTCCTTCCATTTTCATTAATGAACCTGAATGTCCAACGAATGAGTAATATGCCTGGTCGTGTTTCTGTATCTTGAAAAAACAAGGGATGGAACGAGAGGCAAGCCCTCCACGAGAAACTAAACGACTCCGAACATCCGCTGAGGAGGCAAGCTTGCCCCCGTTGTTGTTGTTGTTGTTGTTGTTGTTCTTGATATCGAACACAGCAGCTAGCTGTTGTCTGTGTAGCTTTTGTAAGTCTCGATTGGCCATACCTTTGTGCGGATTATCTATCACACGTCACGATCGAAACTATAGGTTATCTGATTAATAGTCAATGGTATTTTTATTTAATGCCTATCCATTCCTCACAAATATTTGGTAGGGAGGAGGTAGAAAAGTTAGGCATAGGTAGTGGGAACAAGTAGGAAATATATAACGTGCCGAAATTGTACCTGCAAGGTTATCTGTCTCGAAAACTTTAACATATTTTGTGGAAGAAAAAAGAAACATGCAAAGGAAAACTTTGTCCCATGAACAATCATATGAGCACCAAATGACAAAGACTATGTACAGTCGACAGATACACTTACTTGAAACTTAGAACAGTGTAGGAGCATCGAAAACGGGTGGGAAGTGAATGGAATAAGTGTGGCTGAAAAACGTCCCACAGCAGCAGAAGTGAATGAAACACTGCATCATTCAATGTGAACACTCTGGTAGATTACAAATGATCAGTTCAGTTCAGTTCAGTCTCTTAACCCTGAGATGGGTTGTTGAGGCACCACTGATGACTTTCGGACAATCTTCCTCCATCGATCTCTATCCTCTGTGGCTCGCTGAGTGTCAGCAAAAGTCAAGCCTGTCTACTCTTTGATGTTGTCTTCCCACCTCTTTCTCTGCCTGCCTCTCCTTCTCCCACCTGGTACGGTACCTTGCAGGATGGTCTTGGCCAGCCCACTGCCTTTTGACACGTGACCGTACTACTTCAGCTTTCTGCTTTTCACGATTGAGAATGAGAGCAGGTCTTCGTACTGTCCAATTGCTCTCCTGATCCTGTTGCTGACTTCCTCATTCGTGACATGGTCTTTATATGAGATGTTCAGAATCTTGCGGTAGCATCTCATTTCCAGGGCTTGTATCCGTCTCTGTAGTTCAGATGTGAGTGTCCAGGACTCGCATGCATACAAGAATACGGAGATGGCCAGCGTGCGCATGAGCCAGATCTTCGACGCGAGAGTGATATTTCTGTCACGCCATATTGGCTTCAACTTTGCCAATGCTGCTGTTGTTTGTGCTATTCTGGACAGTATCTCTGGTTTGGACCCTTCATCAGTCACGATAGATCCCAGGTATTTGAAGTTGTTCACAGCTTCCAGTTTTTGGTCCTTCACTTTGATTTCCATTTTGAAGCCCCGAGGGTTGTTTGTCATCACCTTGGTCTTCTCGACGCTGATCTCCATGCCATATGCCTGTGAGGTCTTGTCCAGGTGCTCGACAAGACTAGTCAGCTCCTCTTCACTTTCTGCTAATCCATCAATGTCATCAGCAAAACGTAAGTTGGTGATCTTTCTGCCACAGATGCTGATTGATCCTTCGTGGTCTGCTAGGGCATCAGTCATTATCCTTTCGAGGAAGAGGTTGAAGAGTGTGGGGGAGAGTAGACAGCCCTGTCTGACTCCGACCGTTGTCCTGAACCATAACGTCAAATAAGAACACTGATAAGGCAGAAACGCGTGGCACTAGTGTTTTCAAACCGCTCATCAACGAAGTAAAAACGAACAGACTGGAAGCAGAAAATCCTCTCATACGTCAGAATGCCTGCATGTGCTTGAGGAAGCCGAGACGTGACCATACAACGCTTTTACCATGCACTGGCTTCTAGTTCTAAATGGAGGAAAATGTTTGCACTTGAACTAAAAGTGACGTGATGCTGCAAAGGATGGATGGATGGATGGATGGATGGATGGATGGATGGATGGATGGATGGATGGATGGATGGATGGATGGATGGATGGATGGATGGATGGATGGATGGATGGATGGATGGATGGATGGATGGATGGATGGATGGTGTTTTACGGCCAATCAGCCTTTGTAGATTATGTAGGGCCATTAAGCACGAAAATCACTAGAACAGTTCAGAGTAAACGCAAAGCAAGTCACGGTGTCACTAGTTATACGCTTCCTACGAATCGCGTAGGGAGACGCGGTGGGTCAATTCTTACCCCGAACCCACTGGGGGATGCTGTAAAAGACGATGGGCTTGTCGGGTCATGCTATTTACCGAAATGGCGCTAATGGCGCTAATGACTTACCGAAATGGCGCTAATGGCGCTAATGTCTTACCGAAATGGCGCTAATGGCGCTAATGTCTTACCGAAATGGCGCTAATGGCGCTAATGTCTTACCGAAATGGCGCTAATGGCGCTAATGTCTTCGAAATGGCTTAGAAATGAGCATATATATATATATATATATATATATATATATATATATATATATATATATATATATATATATATATATATATATATATATCGATATCCCCTTCTTGAATATGATGTATTTAACTTTAAGCTATTCTAACTATATTTGCGCAAATTACGTTAGAAACAGCAACATTTTGAAACAAACATGCGGTCGACCGTCATTTCGATCGATTTACCGAAATGGCGCTAATGGCGCTAATGTCTTACCGAAATGGCGCTAATGGCGCTAATGTCTTACCGAAATGGCGCTAATGGCGCTAATGTCTTACCGAAATGGCGCTAATGGCGCTAATGTCTTACTGAAATGGCGCTAATGGCGCTAATGTCTTACCGAAATGGCGCTAATGGCGCTAATGTCTTCGAAATGGCTTAGAAATGAGCATATATATATCGATATTCCCTTCTTGAATATGATGTATTTAACTTTAAGCTATTCTAACTATATTTGACCAAATTACGTTAGAAACAGCAACATTTTGAAACAGACATGTGGTCGTTTATCCTGGAATCTGTCTGGCGACCCTGCGTCGCTAGTTTGACTCTGCTGTCATCCTTGCTGGACGTGTTGTTGTGAGGCGTCCACTCCAAGAGATCCCTGTCTATCTGTCCATCTCACTCCCCTGGCCACATGGGTCATTTGTTTATTCTGGAATCCCTCTTTCCTGAGGGGGAGTCTCAGAGAGCGTGGGAAGTTTTCTTCAGCTTTAGGGTGACAGGCGTTTGTATATATTTATCCTCTTTAGAGAGAAGAGGTGGTGGAATAGGGGGAGACCGAAGAGCATGACCGGACATTAGCGCCATTATTCAAGAAGAGAATAACGATATATATATACTCATTTCTCAGCCATTTCGAAGACATTAGCGCCATTAGCGCCATTTCGGTAAATCGATCGAAATGGCGGTCGACCGCATGTCTGTTTCAAAGTGTTGCTGTTTCTAACGTAACTTGGTCAAATATAGTTAGAATAGCTTAAATACATCATATTCAAGAAGGGGATAACGATATATATGCTCATTTCTAAGCCATTTCGAAGACATTAGCGCCATTAGCGCCATTTCGGTAAGACATTAGCGCCATTAGCGCCATTAGCGCCATTTCGGTAAGACATTAGCGGCATTAGCGCCATTAGCGCCATTTCGGTAAATAGCATGACCGGGGCTTGTCGGTCGATCGGGGCTTCAGAAGATCGAAGAGGTGCATTATTTTGAACGCTTATGCAAACACACTATCTAACGGGACCGCCAGCTTCTGCAGTTTTGACGCGATTTGTCATTTGGCCTCCGTAACGTTTTGACATTCGCGGGAACATCACTTCCGGTAGAATGAAAGCTACAGTGGACTAGTAATAATCGTGTTTTCACATAGTAGTGTCTTTCATGTGTATCTTCATTTAATGAATTCGAAGATTGAAAGAAAGCAGTGTATCACTTTCGTAATCAAAGACACTTTGAGCTTAATGAAGTAAGAATGCATAGTCGATCAATTCGTTTAGCCTACATAAGCCAGACCAGTGCGGGAATGTATGCATGAATTTTCAGTGTTGCCGTTAGTCTTATTGCAAAAGTTTAGGTGCTGTACTTGTCATCAAGAAGTATTCTTCAGACTGACAAATTAATATTTTAAGTTAGTGAGCTTTCATCGGAAAGCGAACAGTGCACCCATTGTAAAATAGTGGCTCACCGGAAGTGATGTTCCAACTAATCACTGAGTCCGGGACCCCTCGCGCAATAAGGTGGAGCTGGCGGTCCCGTTAGATAGTGTCTTTGGCAGAAGGCAGTGCTTATGACGCACTCGACCCATGATTTCCGTCAGTGGCTGCACAGTATGAAAGCAACGTGCCCGGTTTTCTGGGTCAAGAGGGATTATACCTAGTGCTTTGATTATGTGACACCATGTCACATTTACAGAGGCTAATAAAACCAAAATAAGCTGTGAACTTAGCTTTAGCTTTAGCTCAGAAGAAAATATGTGGAAGGATCTACCATAGTCAGCAGCTGTGCATAAAGCGGCAGAGGGATTTCTTAGGTATGTCTCAGTAAGTTCTTTGGACGAGCGCCGCTTTATGCACAGCTACTGACTATGGTAGATCTTCCATATATTTTCTTCTGAGCTAAAGTTCACAGCTTATTTTGGTTTTATTAGCCTCTGTACGTGTGGCATGGTGTCACATAATCAAAGAAATATATGCAGAGCAATCCCAGGACAATAC